>JAECUM010030819.1:0-60146 GCA_016617855.1 Megalonaias nervosa | reverse complement strand
GACACAAAGACACAGTGATCTCATTCAAGAGCGCTCTTAAAACTCACCTATTTCAACTTCAAGAACAGACTTAAAGATCTAATAATGTATCCTTGCCTTAAATATTTACAGCATATTTTCTGTTTCTACTTTCGTGGTGTTTGTTTTTATTTTTGTAATCATATCATTATATATGGTTTTTTTTGTTTTTTTTAAAGTGTTGTCAAATGTTGTAAAGCGCTTAGAGCTTCTAAAGATTAGGTGCTATACAAAGTCCTCATTATTATTATTATTATTAGGACTATCAGCAGTCTTTGAGTGATATGATAATTCATTTAGGAATAGTAGAAGATAGACACCATGGCAGACATGTTGAATGCCTGATCAACACAGCTTTTATTTAGGTCTTATGAATTCTGGTGAAAACCCCATGATGATACATCCATCCATTTGGGAGGAGTAGCAATTTATTGACCATTTTCGAGTCAGACTGGCACCTTATTCTCTTAAGACCAACTCAATATCATAAAAAGTCTTTCAGTGAAAAACCATTTCTACATAATTATTTGTTTAGTACAAGCAGAGCAGAGCTTTACAAATCCACTTGCTTGATGCCCATGGCAAACTTAAGTTGGCAAGGTTCTTGCCTGTAGGCAAGTAAAAAAAAACTGAGAGAAGGGAGGTTATGTTCAGTAGTTCTGCTTCATGTTCTGCATGTTTTACATTCTGCAATCTTGCAACAGTTCCACCACCTTTATTTCATGTTTATATGTATTGCATTCTTCAATTACATAATTGCAGTTTCTTTCAAGTATCAATCCTTTATTTCACAAGTTATGCCATCACTGTGTGTGTCACTTTCATTATGTTGTCAATGTTAAGGTCAGTTTCATATTTTCTTGCGCAGACATCAGAATGTGAATATTTATTAATTATTTAAAGCAAGCTTTGACAAATAGGAAATAAATACTGATATTTTAATATTCTAATTGCAAGATTTGTACTCATGCGGGATTCACCGACTAGTCCTAAACTAGCCACATGTAGTTCGTGAACTCCAAATGTACCAAGACTGCACTCACTAAACAATCAGCTTGTCATAAATTCTTTTGATGACTCTCACCAATTTCAAGCTGAGAGATTTTTAGACAGGACGTTTGGAAATAAAAGGCATGTCTCTCTAACAATTAACCTCAGGAAATCTAGTACCCACAAGTGGCATTTATCATCTATTGTTGATATGACTAAAGATGGGACTGATACATACTTAAAGCTTGGCAATTAATTAAATGAATAAAAAATAAGTCTACTCACATCATTCTCAAAAGTATGCTTGTCAAAGATTGTTTAGATGCATGTCAATGATTTCAAGATGAAACCTGGTTGATGTGGAAGTGGAAGCAGATATGTGAGTTGACACAGCACTCCCATGAAAAAAGTATCCATTTCTTTGCCTGCTCCATTCTGTTAACGCTCTATTAAAATTCAAATCCTCAAAATATATTTTCTCTAGTTGTATAAGCGGAAATCTGTTGATGGCTTATGATGTTAATCAGTTCCTTATCTGTGTATGAATATTCTGTGCTGAGTACCTTTTCAGAATCTGCTGTCTGAATCTACATAGTTAGATTTGCCAGCCGGAATATCTTTGGAAACTGTTCTATGCGGTTATGTACAGTATTACTGCTCATAGGTATTGTCTCTTGGATGTCTGCTCTAAAATAAGATTTTTTACTAACATAAGCTCTGCCAAAGTTTCGCTTTTTTGAATCAGTGCTTTCTGGGCTCAAAGAAGGCCTTATATATTGGTCACAGAATAGCTACCAACTTAAAAATAAAGTTGCCATTTACGAACAATTGGTTGCCATATTATGCTATGTGAAATGCAGCTTGAAATATCAGCATTGATTCTTAAATAGGTCATGTGAGAAGTGACAGCCCTTGTAGTTTTTTAAAGTACATAATGACTGATAGGTAAATTGTAAGCAACGATACAAGCCCCTGCAATAGATATGAATCAACTTGAGCTTTGTTTATTTTAACTGCCAGCCCTTTTCTGCAAAATTTACTCACCAATTAGAACTTTTTGTTGAAATTTTGAGTAATTTATTCACTACTTGGAGCTCTTGCTTTGCTTACTAATATGCCAGATTTCTTATCTGTTCCATAATGCTGTGTTTTAACTCCATCATTGCCATAGTCCACTTGTTCAGACTGAGGTATTTTTATCAAATGAATATCCTTGCTTTTTAAATTCCTTTTTTAGGTTCTTATTTATTCAATTTATATTAAGACTTTCAAGTGCTAGAGTTTTTTGTAGCACAAGATCCCTTAGTACTAAATTCTTTGAGAAAAACTGAAAACTCTACCCTACTTTTAAATTGTCTGTATTTTAATTAGGCTTGGTTTTGTGTCACTTCTACATTTAATTTCAAAACACTGCATCATAGGGAATTGACTGGCATGCCATGTTTTTGTCCAACCTGCATATATATCAGACTTGCATTCAACACCATTAAGCTCAAAATCACACACTCATATTTCCAGTAACACTTTCTCAATATTCTGATATACTTCAAAACTTTAAAAATCGTTGTCATCATTGTATATCATCAGCCAGTATTTGCTGAATGAAATCATCATCTTAAGATGAGCCATTTTTCGTTTCTCAGGTAGCTCATATTTTAAACACGCATCTTTCTTGATGAATCTGAGGTTAAAACTACAACAGAATGCTTGTTCCAGGGCCGAATGTGCCAATCAAATCTAGTTAAATAACCATTTATGTCAAGCAGAAGTACCCAGTTTGAGTAAACGGTTGCCTACCTGAAAAAGACATGCTGCAATAAGTGATATGAGGCTGCTACAGGAGGTGCATCTTGTGTCATGACAAACACTTCTGTTAACTAACAATTCTATACTGCACATCGTACATTTTTAAAATAATTTGAAGAAGTTTTCGTGCATCCCTGCTCTACAAGTGTGCGAATTTGCATGATTTTTATGAGACTGACATGCCCTGGCAGCATCTCTGAATACCCAATATGGAGAAGTAGCAATGACAAGATTTACAATATGAACACCAAAGTGGCCACTGTGGTTGGTTGTCAGGTACTTCATTTCATACCAATTAGACATGATAAGAAATCTTTTGGTGAAATCCCATGTTGCTATGACTATCAGTTTGGGAAAAGTAGCAATAAAAAAATTTTCAAGAAGGACATGAGGCCAGATTATCGCCATTTTTGTTTAGTACCAATTAGAAATCACAAGATGTCTTTAAGTGAAAACCATATGCTGATATGACAATCTGGTCCTCAGGACTGGTGATTGCAAAATTTCTAAGGGGTGCAATTAGTTTCACACCAATACTCCCAACAGTGTATGAAGTAAGTAATAACACACTTGCACTAATGGCTAGATGATGGACAACAAGCCATCATACAAGCTTATCTGGTCTGTGACCAGCTGAGGTAAAAACTAAACTGGATAACAATTTACCAATTGTTGACCTGCAGCAATGTTAGGTTTGTTTGAGCTGCTATTTGTCTCTTTTCGTCTTCTGTAGGATAGGGATGCTGAAATAGATGATTAAAATAAGATTATTAAAGTATTGAGAATACAAATGGGTTAGAAGGTTCAGGTAATACTAAAACAGGATGAATGGGATGAACATAACTTGCAAAAAATTAATAATCATATTCCTTTTTTATGATTAGAAGAAACTATCAATATTCCTCTAAATAAAAGTGACCTTAATGATAAATGTTTCATTTTTTTCTTTTTATCACTCAAAAGAGACTTGAAAAAAAAAAATTAAAACATTTTGAGAAAAATATTCAGTTAATTACCTTTGATGAACATTTTCCATTGAAATTGTATTGTTTGTTGCACTAAATAAAAGTCAGCAACCATTTCAAGGGAGGTAACCATTTTAAATTATTTTCTCTCGGGATTAGAGTTTGAGTTATGTCCCTTTATATGTTTTGACTGACATTTCATGGTCAAAAGGGCGAGAACAACTAAATACAGAAAGTGTCTTATTATGCAAAACAAACTATTATTAGTAACCAACTGTAGACAGCATGCCAAACTCAAAATTACTGACAGGAGGCAGAAATATTAGATGAAGTTACTTGATGCGATTTTCTCATTTGTACTTTGAATTGAACTTCATTTCACACACAAAACAGGCCAAACAGCTGTTAAAATTCAATCTGTACATTACATTAAATGGCAGTATTTAAATCTTCCTGTTTGTAACTGAATTAACAACAGCTGAACATGTAACTGACATACACAGTGTAAAAACTATTCCATGGTTATACTTGCTATCCTGTCTTCAATTTAAATCACAGTGATCCTGTCTATGGGTCAGAAAGCAGGAAGGGACTTTACGGATATTAAAAGGCAGGGCTTCCTATAGTCCAAGTATGACAGCTATCCCTCCCAGGATTTGGGATCTTAATGGAAAACGTTCACAACCTCTAACCATTGTTGGATATGACAAACAAAATGGCTGATATGTATATGCTTCCAGACCACAGATTCCCCAACAGGTATTAATGGTATTTCCATGGCTGAACTTCTGTAGCACTCAGTGGCCAAGTGGTCAAAGGTGCTCAGCTTTACAGATCAATAACATCTCATTTCCTTCCATGTCGGTTAGAATCTTAGCTTGACCATTGTGGGTATGTAAGAAAGCTTACCAGTAGCTGACCACAAATTATTGATTCTTTCTAGGTTCTTCCTCCATTAAAATACTGACTGCTATGTAAAGCCTAACATATGCTGAAAAATGGCATTAAACCTCACAAAACTAAATCATATGTAGGATTAAAATTTTAACCAATTAGATTGCTGGACACCAGACTTTTGTATGAATCCAAACTTAAGGCCCTTGTAAAACCCAAAAACATTTTGCAGGCAGAACTAATCCAACACTTTGTGATACAGCCCCTAGATAGCCAGCAAGGTAATTCACTGCAGACTCCTTTTTACTACCCCAGGCAGTCACTTCAGTATACCATACAATCAGTTTGATCTCAAAGCAAAGCCTGAAAACAATGCAGGTTTGCATATATATATATATATATATATATATATATATATATATATATATATATATATATATATATATTAATCACCTCTGAAAGTACTACTAAAGCATGTATGCATGAAAGAATAAATTATTTTCTGCCTGTCTGTCTATATGTACAGTGCATGTATTTTCTGTTCAGTTTATATGTAGTACAGGCATCAAGCACATTCCTGAGCCACAGTGCAAGCCATCCAAAGTTCTGTTATCTTGAACTAAATCTAACATTGTGCCAGAAACCAAAATGGATATATGGATGGAAAGATGAACATCATATCAAGATATACTCAGACTTCTGGTTGGCACATAAAAATATACAGAAAATAATATAAAAGTATAAATATGTATTCTTTTGCAAACTAACCACAATATGCTGAAAGAGCCAGGATTTCATGATTTGAGTGGCCTGCTTTGGAAGCACCCCACGCTTGTTTTTCTTCTTCTCCGAGGTATCATCATCATCAGAGTCAAAGTTCTGCGCTGAAGCTAATGCACCCAGTGATGTTACCACTAAAATTGGGGTAGAATAAAAATATGTGAAAAGAAAGTGCAGGAATGTAAAGCGACCTAATGATAGAATAAAGATAACCAAATTTGTCTATTAAATTTTTTTTATCACTAAGTGTTTTACTTTTAAACATAATATTATGCACAACAACAATTTTCTTTATGACAAAAATTTTGCAAACTAGAAATGTGTTCATGGAATAAGAATGCTCCACCAAAAGGCCTTAAAACTGACCTTAACACCAAAACGTAACCGGGCAGATATATAAATAAGGGTCACACCAGAAGCATAGACAAGGGTCACTAGATAAATACACAAGGGTTAAACTAGATTTATTAACAAGGGTCACACCAGATGTATAGACAAAGGTCACACCAGATGTATAGACATGGGTAAAACTAGATGCACAGGCAAGGGTAAAACTTCATGTATAGACAAGGTTCACACCAGATGTATAGACAATGATCACACCAGATGTATAGACAAGGGTAAAACAAGATGTATAGACAAGAGTCACACCAGATGTACAGACAAGGATCACATTAGATATTTAGACAAGGGTCACACCAGATGTATAGAGAAGGGTCCCAAAAGATGTACAGAAAAGGGTAAAACTAGATTTATAGACAAGGTTCTCACTGCATCTATTGACAAGAGTCACAGACTAGGGTAACACTAAATGTGAAGACATAAGTTCAACTAAATGTACAGACCATGGCCCCACCAGATGTATAGATGGCAACAAGATTTTCAAACTTGCCACTGTGGTGGCAATAATGGATGCAAGATCAGCACCATTTTCGTTTAAGCCCAACTAGACACCATTGCAAAATTTGATGTCAACATATCTATACATTCTGAATGGGTAGAGATAACAAGATTTTCAAGATGGCTGTCAAGGCAGCCATAGAGGATGTAAGATTGGCATCATTTTTATTTCATACTAGATATAATAGGGAGTGTTTGCTAAAAAGTCTATGTTGATATGATGACCCTCCGTTCATGAGAAATAACAATGACAAGATTTTCAAGATGGTTGTCATGGTGGCCATACTGAATGTCAGATTGACATTGTTTTTTAAAGATGGCTGCAATGTGGCCTTACAGGATGTAAGAACAATACCATTTTCATCTAGGATAATTACAAGTCTTTTTTTAAAAATCCATGTTGATATGAGTATCCATTCTGACAGAGTAGCAATAATATGATTTCTGAGATGGCCACTATGTTGCCATGCTGGAAGACAGATAAGAATCATGTTTCATTCAGAACCAGCTATATAATGCTGATAGAGTGGTTAAGTGAAAACCCCATAGTGATACAGCCATATATTCTGGAGAAGTAGCCAGATACAGATTTTCATGAATCCATTTGGGATGTTGGACCAGCAACATATTAATATAGGAACAAATATAGATTGCAAAAAAGAAATGCTTTTTAAAATGTCAGTAAAGTCATCTTTTCAGAAGAAGCTGTTACAAGATTTTTCAAATTGAGTTCAGTATAATTTTCACTTAGGATAAACTACATATACAAGGGTAACACTAGATGTATAGACAAGGGTCATACCTACATAATGTGAGAAGTGTTTTTATTAAAACCTCATCTTGATATGACCATCCCTTCAAGAAGAATAGTGATGAAAAGATTTTGGATTTCAGATATGCACCATATTAATTTAGTAGCAACTATACATCATATTAAGTCCGGTAATGAATACCCTATGCCACTACTGTTAAGGATAAGTAGTGATGAGATTTTCCAGATGGTAACCATGGTGGCCATAATGGATGTCAGACTGGCACCATTTTAATTTAGTAGCAACTATACATCAAATTAAGTCCATTAATGAATACCGTATGCCACTACTACCATCTGTTAAGGATAAGCAGTGATGAGATTTTCCAGATGGTAACCATGGTGGCCGTAATGGATGTCAGACTGGCACCATTTTTAACAGCTAAATATTGTACGAAGTCTTCTCATGAAAGCCCACGTCTCTGTGCAATCCATTCAGGAAAAGCAGCAAGAAGAAGATTTTCATGATGGTTGCAATAGCAACTATGTTGGAGGACAAATATGCACCACCATACATGTTACTGTTGTTCACCTGTAGACAAGGAAAAACGTATGTTAAACTGAGCATCTGATCGGGCAATAAGGACTTTTGATTTTTCAATTTTCAGCAAAGTTAGAGACTAATTATGTTGTGTCAAGTATTCTGATGTTCTTAGTGTTCTATGACTTCTAATTTCCCCATAATTAAAGTCATTACACATGCAATACTGCCTCAAGGCATATTGTGTAAGCATGAGCAAAATAAGCATAATTAGCTTATTTTCATGCATAACATCAATGTTAATGTAACATTTTATTCATAACATCATACATGATCATATGAAAATAAAAAAAATATTTGCACAAGTTTTCATATTTGTTTTAAGGTGGCACTCTACAGTTTTGTATTTTGCATGGGATCAGATTTTTAAAGAAAAGAATTTCCTCGATATTCCTCACTGGTTATAATGGCTATTACAAAAAGACACTGTAAATCTTAGGTACTGTTCAAAGAACTTTTAATTCCCTTTATTCTTGTGTATGATTTATGTGTGTAACATGGGTTATAGAGTACAGAATATACAGCTTGGCCCTACTTCAGATGAGCAACTTTGAAAAAACTGTTAGCTCCACTTGGTCATTTTCACTTCCTGGACTTAGAGGCAAATTGTAAACAAAAGAGCTGATAACTTTTTACATTTTACATATTTGGTAATTCGTTCACTGCGCTTTCAGAAGCTGTATTGTCTAAAAATTATTTGTCCTTACTGCTAAAGCTAGTGCACTTTAAAAAAATTCAGGCCAATTTTTTTAGCATAAGGGAGCAGTCATTTTAGTTAGCCGTGTGCTTGGATCGTATACAATTTCCACAACTACAATATCCAAAGAAATTTCGGCCACAGTATATGAAAGTAACATTTGGGTATACCAACATTCTCTCCAATGTGCATGTTCCAAATGTAAACAACTTCACCCTACATCTGCCACTTTCAAAGAATTCATAATATTTGCAGAGCACTCCCCTTATCATGGAAGAATAATGGTAAATACTCCTGACAACTCTGATCATTGGGCAGGGTAAATATTTATCATTTTGAGATGGGCCACAAAGGTGAAACATAATTCTACCATTGCTTACTTGGATTATTGTTAAGTGTGGTAGATGCTGAGGCAGGCACTCCAATTTGGGATAGCGGAGTACTTCCGTGAATCATTGGAGCACTGGGAATATGAGCAGGCATTGATGCTGTCTGGATCTGAAGTGAGGTTTAAGTCATAAGTAAAACTCAGAAACAAGTGCTGGTGTATTATGCAAAAAATAAAATGTATTAAACTTAAAAAATGAGAATCCCTGGTCAAAGAAATTTTAGAAAGACTAGCATGACATTTTAAAGAAGTCTGCCCTTGCTTGTAAAATTCATCATCTAAGTTTAGGAATACCTTTACTAAAAATACAGCTTGAAAGTCTGAAACTACATAATATTTGGTAAATTCACAATCTCCCATATGATATAAAAAAAATTGAAAATCTACGGAAACTTAGAATTAGATGCACTGGAATGATTGTATGTGTTTCTGAAGAAAAAAAAAGAGGCACAAGCATGCTGCATACTTTGCCTTTAGATATTTTAGTTGATAACAAGACATACCATACTTAAAGCTCTAGATGAACATAGAAAAGAAAGAAAAAAGAGAAAGAAGAAAAAAACAAGAGTCCCTTGAAAGGACTGGCGCTCTACTGGGTTAAAGAATTTTCAGGATATCAAGATAAGACCATTTCTACCTTTTAACTGCAGAGTGTTGAAACCACCACCAAGTGTTTTCAAATTAGCTGCTGTGGTAGACATATTGGATGTTTGATTAGCACCATTTTCATTTACGACAAAGTTGATATCATTAGAAGTCTTTTGGTGAAACCCCCAAATCATAATGATCATCCATTCAAAGGCATTAGTAACAAGAAGATATTTCAAGACAGCTGTTGTGGCAGCCATTCTGCATGATTGTGAAAACCTCATGTTCCTGCCATCATCCATGTAGGATGAGTTTTGATAAAAAAAATTTTCATGATGGCTGCAAAGGTTGCCATACTGGACTTCTGATCAGCACCCTTAAGATGATAATATACAAAGTTTATCATAAAGATGATAATCACGCCTTTTATAATGTTTCAAATGGCTTAGTTTAGGGTGCATTTGATTATATGGCTCTGTTTGAGTGAGGGTTCTCACAACGACCAAGTACAATCATTTCAAACAAGCAAGGAACATCAGAACTTAAACTAATAGCTAAGCTTATACTGACAGAATACATCATCACACAAGATAGACTGTGCTTACCCTAGAAGCAATACAATGACAACTTTGAACTCAATGCTCAAAATCAAATTATTCTGTATTATTTGTAATCATTAAAAATTTTTGTAATTTAATTTTAAATACATCCACACCTTATATATAGCTCTGAAAACTTAGTGCACCTGTCATCAAAATCTGTTATTATGTAACCTTGGGCTAAAAACATGGTACACAGTCAGGGTTACATGAAAATTTTTTGCCCACTTGGAAAAGTGATTTTTCCTGATTAATTTCTTACCTGTCCCATTATTGTCCAGCATATGTAAAAATGGTTTATACAGTACTGAAGAGTATTTTTGAAAGGACATTTCTATAAGAGAGTATTTTTTTCTTATTTAAATTGAACTTTCATTGCATAAATAGGTACCAATAAAACTGGAAAACATAATTATGGTGAGTTTCTATAACAAAGAATTCTTTTGATCCACTAAATTTTTTTCCCTTTTTATTTGTTTATTCTTTATATTTGGAAAATATGTAAATAAAAAAAAAATATCTTTTTTTGTTAAAAAAGAGATCTTTTTTCTTCTCTTTAAAGGTCACTGGCCACCTATACTGTACAAAAATGTGATATTATTATAGTCATAACTGCGTGCCAAAAACGGATATGATGTACATTTATCCCTTCTATACAAACCTACCATTCAAGTGTTTAATTTCCCCATGTAAATGTCTATGTGATATATCTTACGATTGTGCTTTTGTACAGCAAATATGGTGCACTGTGTTGCATATGGATGTAGACAAAAGAGTGATGATGGAACAAAAGGGTTCTTTCTTTTTCTGAAAAATCCTGTTTGCTAGAAAAAAAAGTGGATTGAAGCCGTGGGATCGAACAGGGTGAGGGATGGGAAAGTTGTACCATTTATGCTGGATTATAGTCAATTTGGTCCAAAGACAATTTGGCCAAAATTAAAACAATTCATCCCAACTTGAAAGACAATTCAGCCAAACTTGAAAGACAATTTGGCCCAACTTAACAATAGTTTGAAGAAGTTCCTTTATCTTCAAATAACAAGTAGATACTACGTAAGATATACATACATACATACATACATATATATATATATATATATATATTTGACAATATGTTTTTGACAATTTTTATAGGTTAAAATATAGAATAGGTTTTAGGAAAAACTGAACAAATTTAAACAAACTAAACTATCTTGATATTCTTTAAAAGAAAATAATCAAACTTACATATATATGAGAGAAAACACAAACTGACATATCTTGCTCATTCTCATTAAAATATTTATATACATTTATTTTTTATGCTAAAAAAATATATGCATCTGCACAATGACATTCTCAATTTAAGTCTTCGATCAAATTATCAATGCTGATTTATAAAACAATAATACTTAACAGATATTATTCTACAGAATATGTATACATTTTTGTAAGGGTTGTGTATATGAGATATTATAACAAATATATTTAATTTTAGGCTTCAGGTTGTAACACTGCTGCATATAATACACACTCGATTACACATGAAGGAGAGAGAGAGAATAATGTTGAGCATTTTGTCAGTGTTTAGTTGCTGCAATATGAAGCTCTTACCGGTTAATCTGATTGTTTTTATTTTTCAAGCTGATGTCTTAGTGTGTACACGCGTAAACTGAAAGCTTGTCATTACTAGTCAATATCACCAATCATATTTGCTCCATTATTCCATACAAATAAGAAACAAAAAATAATTTTGTCTTGAATTTTGTGCCCCCCCCAATGGTACAATAATACAGATAAACAAACACTTATTTGAAAATAAAATGAAAGAAATTAGCTGTGCACTGTTATCATTTATTCCTTCTTTTTTTATCATGCGAAATTTATTAAAGAAAAAAATATATCCACGAACTCTATATGTAGCGGATGCTGGCTGGCCTATGCATCCTTACTGGTGTGTGCATCGCTTATATCAGGTAATAAAATCGCAAAAGAGACCAAAATATCACCTGATTGCTTGAAGGCACCTGCCATTCATGCATGACAAATTATAAGGTGCAAAATGACCAAGATTGTATTGTAACAAGGTTAACTATACGACGGTATCTCGCAAATAAGAGTCATTCTCTTAAAATACATTCACTGTGAGTGAATGGGTTTCAAAAGTATTATTAAAGCAAGTTACTGCTGTGTATACTATTTATCCTGCAAACATCAATTATGATTACATATGGCAAACAAATAGAAGCCTGGGCGATGAATAAACGCAACTGGCAGCGAGCAATAAACCCCTTGCTTAAACTTACCAACAGGATATCAAATACAAAAGTTATTTTATTACAAAGCAAGCCAACCCCACAAACTGACTTTGGAGTCCTTTAAGTGTGCTGATTTTTTTTATGAAGTCAGCCGCCATAAGGAAGCCAACTCTGGTTCCTTTGGATTCCTTAAAGTGTTCCAATTTCTTTTTTTTTTTAGAAAGTACACTGGCATAGGGAAGCCAGCATTGATTCCTTTTTACCTGTATTAACAGGAATTTTGCAAATAAATTAAAACAACAGAACAGTTTTGAAAGCGACACAATCTAGTGCATCGTGCACACACATTGATATATGGCTGAACAGTAAATTAGTTTTCAATAGTTTCATCTAAATGTTCCCTATCCATAGTTTATAGTGTTTTATTTTTCGACAACAAGAAGCATGTACTTTGTCTTGTGGGGATAAATGTACGTCATTCCTGGTTGGCGTCCTCAATTGGTTGGAAATCATAGCTAAGGGGAAGTAACAGGGTTGTATTCTTCTATTTTGAGTAATTAAATTATTATTTCTTCCTTACACTTGATAATTTTTTAATTATTTTTGTGCGAGGATAACTTCTTTTAATCATGTAATGCAAATCTATGTAAAATGAAAAATGCTGTAGCATGGCCAGTGACCTTTAAATTATACTATAGATGAATTGAAGAAGTTTTTCAAACAAATTCAAGGACTTCTTAAGTTAAATATACCCTCTATTTAAATTACAAGGAGTTTTCAAAGCAACCACTCGAATTCAAGGATTTTACAAGGTTGCACAAACTGTGGTAATTGGAAATTTTAGTAATGATAATTGCGAAGTCAAATCAACATAATGAAAGTTAAAAGGCTAGAACAGATTTTGTTATTTAGCATTTATTTTAGATCACCACTTACTACCCTACAGTTACCAAAATCAGAGACACAACTAATTAGGAGCCAATATGGACTGGTCAGAGTCTACGTAATAAACAAAATGTTTTTGTTTTCAAATACAACAAATAACACATTTCAAATATGCTATACATCTCACATGGTCATCTGTGATTATATTTTTGTTGCCACTTTACAACTTGTAGTACTTGTTTGATCTTCTAATTTGAAATTTTTTCATAGGCAAGCAAACTAGTGTGCTTTTGAGAGCATTCATTCAGCCATGAAACAAAGCGCATGCCTCACGTTTTGTTTTGAGCATGAACCAAGTACAACTTGCTGCAGGCAAGTTTCCAACCTGACATCTATTATAACTTGAGAATGCATGACATGTTTGAGCAATCAAACCCAAATGCAATGTACTCTGTTTTGACTGGATTTCCAAATCTTACAAGAAAACATGTCTGCTTAGAGGCAAACAGTGCATAACCAGTCACATTATTTATATTGCTTCTGGATGCAGATGTTAAGTTGTCAAGTGGCCTATGTCAGATGCATTTAAAGGATGTACTCAGAGCTCTCAGTACAATTTTGAAACTGGGAGTCCAGGACCACCAGAATGCTGAAAATGGGGGTCACACCTTTTCCTATATATATCAAATCTCTGTGTGAACAAAATTTAATGAATTTGACATGTTTAATTATTTTGTTATGCATCCCTTCTATCATGATTATGTGTGTCTGTCTGTTATGTGTGTATGTGTAAGGTAGTTCTTAAAGGATTGTGCTTCCTTTCTCAACAGTAAACATTGTGCTGTGCTAAAATGTGAAGGCAAATTACAAGTTTCACACTACTTACTGTCCCATGGTTGGACTTTCACTTTCATGGACATTTCTATTGATTTGGGACAATTGGACTGCTTCCTTTTCCTGTTCAGCCTCACTTTCATTACTGCTGGAATCACTTCTTGACGGATGTCATTACTACACTTTCTTTCCATACAAGCTTAATAGGCTTTTTTCTGCCTCATGGCCATGTTTATAGTTTATTGATTTTAGATCGCAATACATGATACCTTTTCTTATCACCTATCGATTTAATCAGGATGATTCACTTCACTGGGTAAGCATAGATGGCATATTTTAAGTCTATTCAGATTCTAATCACAGGATGAAAAGACTACTTAGCAGAGTGATTACACTTGGTTATAAGTGCTAGATAATTAACTGCCATGGCCATCTAAAGCTGACAATGAGGAACATCAACCGGTGTTAGAATTGGTTTGTTTGTCTTGCACTAATCTGTTTTAATTGACATAGCTGTGGTTTTGCCTACAAAGGGTTCTTTTTCCATGGAAGTTGTAAAATAAGAAAAAATTTGTGCCTGTGGGATGTGCACCCTTTCAGAACTGCAGGTTTAGGACCGACAACTGGGGATCCAGAATGCATTCACTAGAAGTTAAGGAGTGAATTTCTAACTTTTAAAACAATGTATTTCTAACTTTTCATTTTATAATAAATGCAGTTGCCCAGGACAATTCTTGCTATAAGGCACTTGCCTGATCAGGACATTGAACTAGTCTTGGATGTTGGGCAATTCAATTTGTACAGCTCTGATAGTGCATGTAAGCTCCCAGGCATATTTAGATTAGCTTCAATGGGTGGCCTGCAAGTTCTGATTTTGTCTGAGAATAAAAATGTCACCAAATGACAAGGACCTTATTTTCAAAGAAAAGAGACATTTGCACCAATAAACTCAGTATGTATTCTCACCTGTATTGGTTGTGCTACCAATCCCTGTGGTGTTTGTACCATCTGATATATAGTTCCTCCAGAAATGATTTGTCCTTGACTCACTGTTGCCATAGAAACTGTTGGCTGGTTGTATCCAGGTTGCATTATCACACCACTACCAGCACTGGATGGCACTGCAACCTGTTGAACTTGATCTTGTGATGAAGGTGGTTGGTCAAACATGGACTGATCAAAATCAGACTCTGTCCTTAAGAGGTTTTCACTTTGCAATTTGCTCTTCAAGCAATTGATATACCTTGTACAAAAATCCTTGCATAGCTCATTGACTTTCTCCAACTCCAGCAGGTGAATCCTCAAAACCTGAATAGCTTTTACCATCTGAAACAAAGAAACATCTCTGGTAACATATTCAGAGACCAGACTTGTATGACCCTACTGCTGTAATGTTCTTAGCAGATATAATTATGCAAGCCCTATAATTATATGTACAAAAAGCCTAAAACATTAAAGAATCTATTTGTTTTCATGGCATGAAAATCTAATCAGGTCATCCACATAAACATACAAATAAGCATACAAATTTCATTGACCCTCAAACAATTCTTGCTTAATTGCTCAAACAATTCTTGCTTAATTGCTCAAATGATTCTTGCTTAATTGTTTTAATAAGGTTTTCAAAAAAACGTCAAAAGTTCACAATGATCATAAATCTTTGACAAATTTAAAAATTATCCTAATTGCCTCAAAATCTAATCATGTTAAATACATATGAATTCAAATACGACTATCAAATTTCCATTGTCAAATGTATGTACATTATACTTAATCATGTTATAAAAACATTGCTAAGTTCAAAAATTAAAACTTGGCCTGAAAATCCAATTAGGTCATCTGTTAGGACCAAGATAAAGTCTGTCCAATTTCATGACTTTAAATTGATTAGTTTTTGGGCTAATGTACTAAAATAGGATCAGAACAAACATATGGATGCAGATATATCAACATTTAGTGGTATGGCTGGACAGTAACAAAACAATATGCCCCTTTCTACAACAGCATTGGGGGCATCATAAGAAAAAATGTACTAAAGCAACCAACAAAAACTATAAAATGCGGAAGATACTACTTGATGCCATTGCAAAAGCATAACTCTTTGATCCTAAATGAAAATAAGGAAGAAAAAAAAACAGAAATGTTTTTCGTAGAAGATGAAGGCCTGTCCTTGGAGGCCATAATAAAACTAAAGCATGCTGACTGATGGATGGACTGATAATTCATTTCCCTTTCACATTCTTTGAAGGGGATTTGCCCATAAACAAAATCTATTCTTTGAAATTATGATGACAGTTTTAACTTAGTGGTGTCAACTGGACAAAGATAGCTATCTAATTGTGTCAACTAAACAGAGGTATCTACCTAATTACAAATTATTGCAAAATAAAAATCCTTACCTATGGTTCTATCAAGATATCACCAAGGTATGACAATACCTTGGCCCAACTTGACTGGGCAACCAAAAATCAGTTTTGGGCAACAAAATTTCATCGAAGTAGTCCAATTTATACATGAAAAAGAACAAAAACATAAATTTCAAACTCCCTTACAACAGCTTTCTCATCCAGCTAGTAAGTCAAGATTAGAACTGTTCCCCCCCATAGATGTTCAAACTGATCCTTATTCAATGATGTCACTGAGTGAAGCAAATAACAACAGTCGTAAAATGAAAATTAAACAGAAACAACAACTCTACCAAATATATATGGAGAGATGCAAACTTTGGTATCACTTAAATACACTGAATAGCAGTGTCTAGGGATTAGGTTTGACCTGAAAAGACCATGTACCAGTGCATCTAGTTCTTTGTCTTCACTGAAGAAAGGCATGCGTTCTTGCTCCTGCTGCTGAACAAATGTTTGTATATCCACATCAAAACTATCTGCACTTGGACAGTCAGGGGTGTAGGTGGCCTGCTCACATTTCTTAAACAACAGCTCCATCAATGGAAAGAGTGGATGCCTTAAATAATTGGTCAAAATTAGATACATTCATATGATTGCATAAAATGAATGCATCTGAATAAAAAAAAGAGGTGCATTTAATTTTATCACATACAGAAAAGGCTAAAAACTATATGATTACTGTAATAATATTGTTATGCATGATGCGCATGATTACTGTAATATTGGTATGCATGATGCACATGATCACTGTAATAATACTGATATGCATTATGCACATGATTACTGTAATAACATTGGTATGTATGATTACTGGCATTGCACTGCTGTGCATGATCTCTTTAAAGTAGAACTAAAAGATAATAATATAGCATTTTTTCCAATAAATATATTATTAAAAAATGTGAAAAAAATATGTAATATAAGTACAGTAACTCAATGCACAAGAGAATGAACACCAACTACATATCTAATAAGGTAATACTAATCTTTACTGCTGACCAACGAAAACAAAATTAATAAATGATGACAATAAAATCAGGCTGGCATGAAAATAAGAAGTCTGGAATAAGTATGGTTATAACTGATACTGACAAACTGAATAGGGTAAAATACTGCAATGTATATAATGTGTGGTTTCTTGGAACGAATAGAATAATCACATCAGTGAGAAATTTTTTAAAATGGAATAACGTTCAAAATTCACATGGCAAATTCATGCATTAGGGTTCAAATAAAAAATTGCAATATATCAATTTTCAACCTGATAGAATATTTACAATGAGAATAAAATCTAAGTGAAGTGGAAAACAGTTTTTCCAGTTTTCATGGAAAATGTAAGGCTCGTGTTACCTGTAGATCGACTTCCTCCCCTCTTCTATACTTGCATCTGTCTTCTGAATAGGAACACTAACGAGGGTGACGGGTGTCCCTCCCACACTGCAAAAACAACAATAATCATAAAAAGCATGTGAAAATGTTAGCATCTTTTTTTTTTACAGCACAACAGTCTAAATACACATGACCTTGACCTTTGGGCTGACTGATCATTATGAATCTTTTATGTCTCAGTACAGATTGATGATCAGACTAAAACAACTCACCTATCATATATTCTTGCTTACAAGTTGGGTCCAAACTGCAAAGACCTATATCTACCATTGTAAAATGCAGTGGCAGGTCCTGATCTATGAAGTTTCTTTGGAGTAATCAGTAAAACAAACAGTATAGACACTGATCTGATGCATAGAAATATGTTATGACTCTATACCAACCCCGAGACAGGTATAAGTGAATTTTTGCTAATATAAGGGGCAAAAAAACCCCCCATAATCTGACCAGAAAAAGTGTCATCTACATAGTACTAGTACCAATATTAGCACCCTATTTCACTGAGGCAACGACATTGTAGCTAAAAATGTAACGTTTATTTTTACTACTAATCTGAACCTGTAGGTCAAAACATTTGGAAAAAATTAAAAAATTCTATGTGGATTAGAACCAGAATACCAAAATAAAACATACTGAAAAATTATTTATATTCAACACACACTTTAACTAGTCTACATGGCTAACTTTCTCCAAATCATCATGAGGTCCATGAATTTTGCACGATGAAGTGCTCAACCCAAGTACTGTATTGCATCACTCTCGTATTCTTTTTTACAAATTTATAAAGCTGTTTTGATTTGCCCTTTTTCTAATCAGACATGTTTTTAAGTGTAAAAAGACCCATCTGCTCTAAGATGTTGCATCACAAGTCAAACCGTAAAAGCCTGTTCGCTTAATATTTGGCACCATTTTCTTTGAAAGTACAGACTGGTCTGGTATCAAACTTGAATATCAATATAATGACTCTGCAAAGCAGTTTCAAATTAAAGAAACCCATCTGTTTTCTTGGTAATAGGTCATTTACAGTTGCTATAAATAGAAAATTAGGAAATTACATGTAGGTCTATGCTTGACAAATTAGCTCTTATGCTATTCTTACGCAGCAGTCTTTCTTTTTAGAACATAATGACTCTGCAAGGCATAGTTTCGAATTAAAGAAATCCATCTGTTTTCTTGGTAATAGGTCATTTACAGTTGCTTTAAATAGAAAATTACGAAATTACATGTAGGTCTATGCTCGACAAATTAGCTCTTATGCTATTCTTACGCAGCAGTCTTTCTTTTTAGAACATTCTCAAATTTTTAAGATGAATGAAATTAAAAAGATGTTAATATAAATGCCAAACTTAACTATCTATTGCTTAATTTTTAATTTTTAATGTACTGGAAAAGTGTAATCCAGGCACAAGGTGAGTGTAAGATGTAATTTGGTGAAAAAAGGCGTAATTATTATGCCAAAAGTGTAATGGCAGGCATGTACAGGGATTGCCATGGGCTTTGCCAATGTTGCAAAATGCGATTTTTTTACCTTAATGGTGACAAAATATACCATCTAGTGATTTTTTTGGCGACAACCTTTTTGGCTGTTTAATTTGTACATACAATCATGGATTTGGAGTGGAGACATTCAAAGAGGCCACGAAAGGAAGCCACAAACTTGGATACATAATGTACTGGAATCTATCTGTTACATAAACAAATCCTTTGTTTTTATTGACAAACCCATCTTTACAGTGCATTGTTACATCAAAACCCACTTATGTTGACATCTGGCCTGATTTCTGTATGCTGTGATACACTCAGTCATGCTACTGGACTATGCCTACAATCAACCGACCTCTGAGGATGCGAACAGAGACAGCTACAATTAATTGAACGGCTAATCCTTCTGTTGTTTTTTAAATGCACCAATAAAATAGTTTTGCTGAAACTCCAGAGTAAACTGATTACCATTGAAGTACCGATTACTGTGTATAAATACAATGCAAATGGAAAAAATCTCAATCAGAATTATATACTGTCAACAGTGCAACTTTATCATGGGTAAATGTAAGTTAGATGTTGCATGTTCATCGTCTCATCCTAAGAGTAAGTTAGCAAAATAAACAGCATTTGGATTCAGTGCAAATTCATCAGACAACACAGTCACTGAACCTGATGTTATACCTGACAGTCCAACATCATCTACATGTAGTGATGGTAGTAATGCTTTAAGTGCAGCATCATGATAATGGATCGAAAGTTCCCGAAAATTTCTCGACAGCTGGAAACTTGGGTGTCCGTGGCTGAGATATGATACAAAGTTAAAGCAGATGTTCTGTGATACTTATATCAAGGCACAAGTCATCAATTCATTTACAACTGGTTGTGATATTTTGAAGAAGGAGTGTGTCCCCAAACATGAATCCAGGCGGGGTAAGTAATATATGTTAATCTTGCTCATTGATCTTTTACTTTTGCCATCAATCACGTGTTACGACTCTAGGGACTTAAACTACACAATAAGAAATAACAAAACAAATAAGTTTTGCATGATTGAAAGTAATTTATTTCTCAGAATACACGAGTGAAAGAATTAAATTAACTTACAGCATGGTGAATGAATTCCTATTTCCTAAAAGTCCTTTCAATTCCAATAGTTCCAAGAAATCCGAATACGTTCCAATGAAAAATGCCCCTTCTGTGTTGAAGTTTCAAATGTACAGAAAGATTTCCAAAGAACTCAAACAGTTGTTGAATAAATTGAGTTAATACAGTACAGTTATTCTAGTGTTATGCAAAAAATAAATCTTTTCAAAAACCAATTTGGGATATTGAATCCAAAAACACGCTGATTGGGACCTACCATTGGGAAGTTTTTTGCATCATATTTAAGCATCATTTTAACTAAATATTCACTGATTTTATGGGTCCAATACACATGAAATTCTCAAAGGACACGCCGTTTCTCCCTGTGGAGTGCGTTATTCCCCCCACCCCAAACGTGCACCCATTTCATATTCTGGTCAGCTGTGCCCAAACTGCGCAATAGCTAAAGGTTAGACTCAAGCCTCTTGACATACTTCCAAGAAACCACCTGTTCTACAGTGAGTGAAAGCACTATCAATTGACTGACAAATAAACAATGCTCTTTTTTGTTATAACTAACAATGCCTAAAATGAGTGTGAATTTATTTTAACAGTTCAAATGTGGACTCAAGCTACCATACATGTGATAACTTAGTTACCCACATTTTATATCCCACCTTATTTATATATGCATATAACACTGCTTACTAAATAACATATTTATTCTGAATTAATTTTTGGGGGGTACATATGCTCTGTGATATGTTTCTTCATACCTTCTTTTAATTTAATGATGGCAATTAATGCTTATATATAAGGTACATCAATGCCTGGCGTTGACTCATGTAAGTTTCATTGGTGGGAATGGAGATCCTAGTTTGCTTGCCGAGAAAAAAAAAATCAACTGCATTCAGTGATCATTCTTGGGATTTAGGAAGCAATTCACTCCAAGCGAAGTACATAAAGCGCGGCAAAAATATATTTCTGAACTCCTGGTTGACGGAGATGTACTTGTGAAGCTAGCCATAAAAAAAAAGGCGGGGAAGATTTAAGAAATCGACGGTCACATTTATACATCACTTATCTTACATTGCAAAGTTGATCATAGGGTTTTAGTATTAAAATATCATTAATGAAAGTTCCTTCAGCAGGTGACACCATAAGAGGAGGTGACACCAAACTGACTGTCTACAAAATTTTTGAATTTTTGTGCAGGAAGGAGGTCCATGGGGGGTGACACCATGAGTTACCGCACATGACTGTCTATAAAATTTTTTAATTTTTGTGCAGGAAGGGGGTCCATGGAGCTGACACCACGAGCTACTACACATGACCGTCTATAAAATTTTGAATTTTTGTGCAGGTCCATGGGGATGACACCATGAGTTACTGCACTGGGTGACACCAACCCTAGTGACGCCACTGAGTTCCTCACAAAGCTACTATTTGGAAAATAATATACATAATATAGATTTGCTTAATACCTGATTTTTCTATTAAAAAAATGAGAGAGAGACTGTAGATGTTGGAAAGTAGATATTTTACATTTGATAATGCATTTATTTCAGGTGACAACGGTCATATCTATGCACTAATGGTGATGCGGGAAGTGGTGAAGATTGCTGCTATTAGTAAAAGTAAAAATGCCATTATCAGTGCCATGAGGAACACTACTGGTGTCACCTGTCAGCACTAACATGAACGTGGATTCAGTAAGATGAAGCTCATAAAAACTGACATCAGAAATAAACTCGGCATCTCAACTATAGAGAATTTAATGAGAATCATCATGTACAAAAGCGAAGAATTAGACTTTGAAACTGCATTCAACATGTGGGCAGCTTGCGACGGATCCTCATGTGACATTTTATTTATTTTGTAATATTATGGCTGTATTGCATTTTGTCAATAAAGTAATAACTATCTCATCTTTTTCAATTTTCATTGCCTACTGCATTTAATAGAACTGGAAAAATAGTCACTACTTGTTCTGGCAACATTTTCTGAAAATTGGCGACAAAATATTGAGGTTGGCGATTGTTTTGGCGACAACTTTCTAAAAGCCAGGACCATGCTCTTTGGTCTTGAACTAAGCAAGAAAAAATAACAAAAACAAGCTTTGTAAAATTTAACAAATAACTGACAGTAACTTAATATGAAAAGTCAAAGAGAAAATTTTTAATTCCAGTGAATAATTAAATAAATAAGCACAACTAAAACTGATTCCTCCAAAGACTGATGTTAAGATAGGAATGAGTAATTCTGAAGTACCCAGTAAACAACATTTATATAAAAAGCTAAGACACAATAACAACCAGGATGAGGGTAATTTTTCCATCAAATCTGTAAACTGGCTTGTTGAACATTCAAAATAAATAAATAAAGCTAGACCT
Source organism: Megalonaias nervosa (assembly GCA_016617855.1). Lineage (NCBI taxonomy): Eukaryota > Metazoa > Mollusca > Bivalvia > Unionida > Unionidae > Megalonaias > Megalonaias nervosa. The sequence goes on along the minus strand of JAECUM010030819.1, from coordinate 37,455 downwards.
AGAAATTAATATCTGTAAACATGTTTATCTCCAATTAATAATGATCTTAATATATAATCTAAAATCCTAGAAAAATATTTTCTACATAATATGTTTATAAAAAAAGAAAAAAATAAGACAGATGAGTAGTCAGGTAGGCCCTGAACTCAATTACAACCAGGATTAATCACACAGTACAGACATACATAACATAATCATGGAGAAAACATACATAACAACCCCTGGCAAGGAATCCCAGTGGACAAAAAAAAAAGAGTAATCCGAGAAGAAAAGGAGTAATCCACATATAACATGACGACAATTCAATGAGCATATGTACAAAATTATTAATTTACCCCTCGGTCTTTTTATATCAATTACTACCTCAATGTTTCATATGTAGCAATCTTAGCTTTAGAAAGCAACAGACTGTCATGTTGCATTTCAGAACACTTTGTACCAGCCGAGACCATGAATGTTTTGCACACCAGTAGAGCGCTAAGTACTGGGTTACTGAGCCTGAATCTGAATTCAGTTTTAGTTTTGTTAACAATACTGAGCAATCTCTCTCAGTCAGCATTTATATCTTCCAGTGATTAGGTCTTTTAACTGGGAAATAAGGTGCCATTGCACATTAATTCTGTCAGCATGAAGTACATTGTCAGGTACAATATCAACTTGATACCTCAGGAATTCTCCTAATTTATCAGCAGCCTTTCCTGCAGCAAGGTGCATCAAATGACAGGGACAACCTGTTATGTACACTGATGGAGACATTTTCAAAATATAGGATGCAACTCCTTTATGAATTCCAATCACTGATGCATTATCAGGTGAAAACTCCATACAGTTCTGCCAACTTACATCATGTTTCTTCAAAACATTATCAAGCAAATCAAAAATATTTTCTCAAGTGGAATCTACTGTTAATTCTGGTAATGAAATAAGAACACTGTGACTTTGCCCTTTTTGTTGTCAAAGTATATGACACGGACAGGGTACATCTTTTTGTTGTCATAATCACTATTCCCATCTGTGGCAATACTAAACTGTCCAATTCTCTTGGCTTTTGCTATTGGAAGCGAAGTATCTTTAGCTAAATACCAAACAATATTAGATGATTTTGTTCTTGTACATGCATATTTTCTGCAATTTTGGAATCAGGAAACATCTGTTTGAACAAAGGACCAACGTGGTCTGCTACTGCTAGGGGTAGTCTGTGTTCTATTAAAAACTTGGTAAATAACACCTCTGCATTTATAACATTCATGTCCACAATCAAGTTCTGCTGTAAAAACGATGATACTTTAGTACTGGAGTTAGTAAGACGAGCTAATTCAAGGTGTTTCTTTGTTTTCAGGAATTTGTCCACATCAAAGTTTACCACCATTACGAATGTTAAAATCCTTTCCACACAGCCTGCAATGGGCACGAAGCTGCCCTAGAATGGAATGCTATATTATGTCATTCATGTATTCATCTTTTAATCTTTGGAAAAATAGTTTTTTTGTCTTTTTCTGATCCGTCTGTGAAATTATTTGAAAAACATTTTTGCACTAACACACACATCGACTACAATAAATCTGACTTGACTTTTAGCACCAAATACCTACAGACTGGTTCTGTACCAAATATGAATTAGAATCTGACAGCAAACATTAAGAATCAGAAAACCAGTCTGTTTCCTCCTAACTAAGCCATACAGCTGCTATAAATAGAATATAATGATAGTGTGAGGAAAGTACATGCAGGTCTATTGTAACCTTGTACAAAAGCCAATAGACATAACCAATAGCACCCTATAGATAAGTTCTCAAACAAACATGAATGATAACAATGAATCCAAAGTCCAAGGTATGAAAGTAGAAACCAGCATGTTTCTTTGAAATAGGACAGCTGCTATAAATAGAACATATTAATACTGTTAGGAAAGTGCATGCAGGTCTATGCACAAGCGTATTCTTATGTCGTAGTTACGTAGAAGCCGTCTTTTTTAGAATATGGTCAGTGGGATTAATGGGATGGTAATAAAAATGAGAAAACAAATTGTTGATTTTTTTTGTAGGGGAAATTACTGTAATCATGTAATCCACATATGTTTACATGTAAGGTGTAATTTAGTGAAAAAAAGCGTAATGATTGGCATGTATGAGAAAACCAACACACAATACAAATTAAATATACATAACAGTCTAGACTGTATCAGCAACACAATACAAATTAAATATATATAACAGTCTAGACTGTATCAGCAACACAATACAAATTAAATATACATAACAGTCTAGACTGTATCAGCAACACAATACAAATTAAATATATATAACAGTCTAGACTGTATCAACAACACAATACAAATTAAATATATATAACAGTCTAGACTGTATCAGCAACACAATACAAATTAAATATATATAACAGTCTAGACTGTATCAGCAACACAATACAAATTAAATATATATAACAGTCTAGAGTATCACAATACAATACAAATTAGATATACATAACAGTCTAGACTGTATCAGCAACACAATACAAATTAAATATACATAACAGTCTAGACTGTATCAGCAACACAATACAAATTAAATATATATAACAGTCTAGACTGTATCAACAACACAATACAAATTAAATATATATAACAGTCTAGACTGTATCAGCAACACAATACAAATTAAATATAATAACAGTCTAGATTGTATCAACAACACAATACAAATTAAATATATATAACAGTCTAGATTGTATCAACAACACAACTAGAACTCTTTGTAAGCTTTGGACATAAACGACCCTGCTCCTGGTCTTCGAAAAGTTTGGGGAAAACCGAGTAAAAAGTTCAGTTACAAGCTGAAAAAAATTATATTCACAACATAAACATTAAATTCTATCAAGTTTCATTTTAGTGTTTACCTTATGAGGATGCTTGTGTAATTTCTTAAACTGTCTGTAATACTACTGCATGACATGCTATACGAGGTATCATTTTAAAAAGGATTTTACATTTGTATAAAATATGGATGCTGTTACACAACTTTTAAAATCTCCAAAGGCAGTTGTTTTGGATCCACAAGATACAAAGACTTAAAAAAAATGTGAGGTCCTAGACATGCTTACAGAGAGTTACAGTAATTATTATGGCTCAACGTCAGGAGTCCAATGACTTTTTATTGTATATGTCATTCTTAATTTCAGACAGTATGTTTGTAAGCCCTCTTATCCCCCCCCCCCCCAACTACACTCTCACATGCATTCAGATAATGACCTGTAGGGAATTAACTCCACCATATATATATATATATATATATATATATACACACACACACACACACACACACACACACACACACACTGTCTTCCTGCTATGACGAAATGCAGCATGGGGTAACAAAACAGAACAAAACATAATTAAACATTTCAACATATTCAAAAATGGAATGGCTTGGCATTTTATGGCACATCAACACAAAAAGGTTATCTAGTGACAAGGCAATGGAGTAAAATGCCTTCCCCAATGACACATCACATTTGCTGACCTGCACTGATCCAATGGTAGGATTCAAACTTGCACCCTTTTGGTCTAAAGTACAGCAGGAACCACTTAACCATCATGGCTCACACAGATAAATTGATGGGCAGACCACATACTTAACCATCTAACTCTTAAAATCTGGGGAAAAACAAATCGCCAATTGCAGAAACTATGAAGTGTACTTAATTCCAATGGATAGGATTACTTCAATTATCATAATTACAAATTGGTACTAAGATAATAATTAACTGCTACGAGAACAAAACTATACCAAAAACTGATGAAGTCTGAAAGATCACATTCAGTTTTTAATTAATTTCCTAAATAGCTTCCTAATCTTTAACATCAGTCACCACTTATGAACAGTGTGCAAAACTCACCAAAATATCAAACAAGATGACAGGACCAGTAACCTAAAAATAATACTGGTCCTTATGGATGGAATGGCTACTCATAATTGGGATTTTGATGACCACTGCACTAAAATGGTATTCAGACATGTTCATAAGTCTGGTTTAGTCTATTAGTCTGAGCTTCTATGACCTTTCAAGATTTTCTTACATTTATGTCGGTGTGTGAGGTAATTTCTTAGTAGATAAACCATCTTCCAATCAATTTCATGTGGGTTGGGACATAGGTAACATTTGATATGCCCAGTAATAAGTGGCTATCCTAAGCAGACACAGCAAATTCCAACTTTTCAGGAAGGCAATGTGCTCTGATCTCACACCCCAATAAATTGTCAAAATATCTAAACTTGGGAAGGAAAGGTCAGAACAAACTCACACTAACAATTTTTGACATACATCTTTACCTTACAGATCTAAAATAAAAACAGTAAAGATTTATACAGCCTCATTTTGAAATATAATTTGTAAAATCTTCATCTGATCAAACCCATGAGGATTTACATGATTATCTCTGAGAGAACTTGAACACTGCCAATTCATTCAGCATTAAAACACCCACATTTTCCATATTTTCTTTTTAAGACATTTATCTTTTGACTGGCAAATTGGCCATCTATTTAGTTTTGTTTTCTCAAATGGGAAAAATGAATTGATGCTCTACGCTGCACAAATCCATTCTTGTGGCACACTACAGTTCAAACTGTTTAAGACTAAACAGAGGCTTACAAACCTAACTAGGTCCTGAAGCTGCTGCTGTGACCCTGTGGCTGTGGTTACCATGGTAACTGTGAATGAGATTGTGATGGTCGCCTCCAAATTTTGTATGCAGAAAACTTGCCTTTACAAAAGGAACATACCAGACGAGTGTGGTGTTGCCATCAATACAATGTATCACATTCTCTCTTGATAAAGGCATCTAATTAAAAGAAAGAAAACATAACTTAAAGAATGTTGATAATCATGCATTAATAAATTATGCTTGCTGCCTATCCAGCCATGTCGAACTAAATAAATAAATGACGTTTCAAAGTGGACTGACAATTTTCAGCTATGTCCATCCCATGGTACTACATAACAGATAGAATTAAAATTAAAGTGGACAATTTGATAAATCAAGTATTTGCGGCTAATGATTTTGCCATAATGATCACTTAATTATAAAGGCTGTCTACAAATCACTTTAAGCTAGAGCAACTACAAAGGCTTGCAATTGCCAATCCCTATCCTTTTCACTGGACATTCCAACTGTGCTCCTGACAGTATAGTCCGATAAGTCAGCACCCCAAATCTGTGTTGATACTGATGGACAATATGTGGATCTGAGTTCAAAATGGTCACAGGACAGAGGGTTGTGTTATTCCATGGATTTACAAGTCACCAAACATAGGATTTGATCTGGAAATAGTATGTACATATCACCAAAAGAACCTATCAGCTGATGGAAGCTCAACAGCTGCAAGAAATACTGGTAAGTATATAAAATATACATTGTGCAGACAAAAGTGGTTGCAGATTTTTGCAGGTTTTAATGATATCAGGCCCTAACTGCCAGTCAACATTATTATAATGGGGCTGGTTTATAGGTCTACTGACAGTATAATGAGGTTAGAAAATATCTGAAATGTCATTTTAACTTCAATTATCTGTTTATTTAACCACCAACCCTTTCCCCCACCCCTACCATCAGGGATCCAACATGCAGAAGTCAAGGATGGCATCCCGCCAGTGGCATAGTAAGAAATTCTGCCCCTCCCCACCAACTTAATTCTGGGGCCACCTCTCCCCCACAAAAAAGCTTGGTTGTTGGAATTTTGGGCCACTCCTGGGTCTGCCCCCTCCCCCTACATAATAACATTTTGTGAAATTCTACCAAGCAATTTTTACTGGGCATTCCATAAAACTGGACAAAGCAGGTGGGTTGGGTTGGGTTGTGGGTACTCCCCATATGGTGTACAGTGGTAGTCCACATGTGTCTAGTTGCTATGGCAGATTTAAGTGGGATATTTACCTGGCTACCTGTGCTTAGGGAATGCCTTGGTTTAAGAGATGTGTCAATGGACAAATGGATTAACAAAAGGCCAGACAGATGTAGGTCATTAATATCTTATATGATTTGTAAAAAAGTGTGAAGATAATTATGGGCAACAACATTAGCTCACAGGCAACCACAGGCAAAAATAACATACGGCTCATGACCTGGTTTTATTGGATTACAGTTGCATACTATGGGTACATTTCAAAATTGCTATCCTTCATATGTCCTGGAGGAAGTTGCACATGCCTGCTGCAGTGTTTTATGTACAAGCTGAAGGTTTGTCTTTCACAAAACAAGGAAACAAAATATCACCAAAATCAATTAAAAACTAGATATAAAATTTAAAAAGAAAAACCCCATATGCAGAAAAAATATGTACAGATGTTATGTATGTACATATTTATCTACTAGAGTATGATCACAGGTCAGAATATATTTGAGTTTAGTGGCATATCAGCACAATAATGGCCACATGGTGCCAATTAAGTCTAAAAAAATATATTAAAATCTGTAAAAAAAATTGTTTAGAAAGATCAGCACTTCCAAATGATGTAAACATGATCAAGCAATTGTGTCAGTTCTGTAATATGGTTAAAAATAATGAAATCCTAAATATATAGGGTCATATATATGTATATATTTGAGTTTAATAGCATGTTAGCAGAATAATAGTTATATGATGCCATTTAAAGATGAAGTAAAATAAATAAATAAAAAAAAATAAAAATATTGCTTGAAAATCCCTTGGAAGATGAACACATCTAATTAAACTAAACATTAAGTACAACAGTATAAAAGATAAAAGGTAAAAAAATAATTAAAATAAAGAGATGCATTATGTTTTAGGAAGATAAAACCTTCTGAACAAAATGTAAATATAAAGTATGTACTACAAGAGACACAAGGTAAATGACAAAATTCTCAAAGTTCCTGTTATTTTGTAGTACTTTATTTTTGGTTTAATTGGACGTGTTTGTCTTCCTTGGTTATTTTCAGTAATTCATTATATTTTAATTCTGAGTGCTTGAAATAGTTGTAAAAATTATTAAAAAATCCTTAAAATATAAAGGCAACATCTATTATATAAAATGCATTTCTTTAAGTGAATTCACAATTTTCTTCCAGTGGTACAATATCATAATGTAAATTTTGGTTGAAGCATTGAATGGAAATTGAATTGGCACACTTTCCATCAGAAGTCTCGGCCACCCTAGCTCGGTTCAAAAGCAAAATTTCACCTATGTAAAAGTTCATTATTTAAATATCTAAAATTCTGCATGTAAGAAGCAAACGTGCTTTAAAACAATCCAGGCAGATGAGGTGATGAATAAGAAATATTAGGAACTACTCCTTTTCCCACAAAGTACCTCATTTTCAAGCCTGTACAATTAATTTAAGTCTACTATCAAAAACTGCCTGTAGGTACTGTACAACATCAAAGAACGGAATCCGTTATCCTTAATCTTCAAACATGTCATCTGTTTGTGCATGTACATGTAATTATATTATGTGCGAACCGACTACACCGATTTCAAAAAAGGAACTGTTGTTAGCTTCTATTCCCTATATATAATCGCCACATTATGATCAATTTTCGTATTTTCAGTACTTCGTATATACGAGTTGAAGAGGTTCCAGTTGGGTTAAAATACAAATGTCACACACAAGAACTATATTTATAACACAGGAGTCTGTAGTTTTATCAATAAAGCACGACGAAATTTCTGACATGAAATCACCTTATCGGTATTATAAATTAACAATTTTAATGTTAATTTATAATACCGATAAGGTGATTTCATGTTGTCAGATATTTCGTCGTGCTTTATTGATAAAACTGCAGACTCCTGTGATTTATACCAAAGACGTTATTTAATATGCTTCTTTTTATCTTATACTATGATCCTAACTGAGCCCCCACCCAATGCAACTGTCTGTCCGTAGCATTTGACCTGTAGAATGTAATCAATCAAATGTAATCGTGCGAATCACATGCACCTGATTCCAGGGTAAACTAACGTGTACACTCAAATTGGTGAGTGTACACATTAGTTTACCCCCAAATCAAGTGCCTGTGGTACGAATTCTAAAATTTCAGGGATTTTGTACAAATGTGGGTCAATCTTTGTGAAAGCCACCGTCTACAAGGTCTCATTAGGGGCAGGACAGCAGAATGACTGCCACCAGAGGCCAGTAAATCACATTTGAGAAGAAAGGACTGATGCAGGCGGAATCAGACAGACAGTTGAGACTAAGCAATATTATTGGTAGCTTACCTATTGCAGCGACAGTGTCAGTCTTCGTCAAAATGGCGGGCGTCATCTCTGGATACTGCCCACAACGTCACGTGACCATGACGTAAACGCACCTGCTGTTTGGTTCATAACGATCGATTTAGCTTGCAAAACATTGTTTCAGGTAATGATATTCAATTTTTGTTCACAATTCTAATATTTCTTGCAAAATTCTTGTAATGAATGTGCCGTATTTATCCATAATCTGGGTAAATTTGGAATTAATATGGTGTCGAACCCATCCGGTAGGCTCTAGATATCAACCCCAATGTACCCTCCCAGCGACCTAATTATAGTACCACGTGACTTGGCAATCAACATATTTCAACAATGCTACACATGTCAGCCGTCTTGGATGACATTTCATTGAGTTCCAACCCCCGCCCTTGGTGCAAGTGATTTGTGATCTTCAGACTCATACAAACATACAACTACTGAAAAAAGGCTTTGTTATAACTTACAGAGCACGATCCAGGAATAAAATTAAACACTAGCTAACATCAAGTTCACGTGACTAGAGCTATTTACACAATCGTTTCTTCGATAGATACATATCTTGAGAAAGCTGGATAGTTTCTTGTAGAATTTTAAGTTATTTTACGTATAGGTGGGGATGTTGACAATGAGGAGTGTAGGCCAATATATTCCTGAGTGCACAATACTGCTGCTACTACTGATACTACTACTACTACTGCTACTACTACTAAACCATTGTCTTCAATTACGCTGTAAATGATCAATTACTGTTTGCTTATTGTCATTTTACAGTATAATTGTTACGGCTGCAATGAAACTTGAGTTGAATTTAGAAAGTTATTTCCTAATTAAAGCAGGAAATTATGGAAATATAAAAATATGAAGCGAATTTAGAGTAGTATTGACCAAAGCCATTTGTTAATAAACACCGTATTATTATTATTATTATTATTATTATTATCAGTGGCGTAACTTCAAATTGTGGACCCTCCCGTAAAAATCATAAACCCCCACCACCACCACCACCATTTCAGGGGCCGTGACGATCGTTGCGTCATTGATTATTCTTATTTTAAGAATTAAGTACATTTCAAACACAATTATGAAATTAATTTTTCTTTTTCCATTTTTATTGCGGGGATCTAAAAATATGTAAGGAACTAAAAGCTTGTCTCTTTTAAGTAATAAAAAATAGGAAATTAAAAAAAATACGGAAAAGGGAAGATACATTTACTTTTTCAGTATAAGACAGAAATGGTTACCTTCCTTATGATAACAATTGAAAATAGCTGGAATCGGGAATTCAAAGAAGTATAAATGATACATTTTCCCCAAATATATCCCCTTGTAGCACAGTTTGAAAGTATTTTTGTTAACATTTGCAACTAGTAATCTTTCAAGATAACAATTAGGTTTCACGACTATTTTTGCAATAAAAACATGATTTTGTTGAATCAGATGTACAGAATGTTTTCAATACAAAAAAGCAAAACAGAAAAATCCTGAAAGAAACAAAATGAAAGTAATGTGGGAGGTCACGGGTTCAAACTCCAGCTGAGTCATACCAAAGACTTATAAAAACGGTACTAATAGTTACCTCACTAGGCGCTCAGCATTAAGAGGTTAGGGTTTGGACTGGTCAGCCTGGTGTCAGGTTAATGTGACTGGGTGGGACATGATACTATACGTCTGCCTGATGTCCAAGTGCTAGACATCATTATAAAACTGCCACATTGTAGACATCATAATGATTTGACTGAAAATTTGTTAAAGGTACGTTCAAAATCTAAATCACACACACCTCATTTAAAGAAAGTAACTCAGTTAGTTACAGGAACTAATGTATCTCGAGACCTTATGTTATACACAATATATACAGTATTGTTATTATATTTAATTTGTATTATTTGTTGGGTTTTCTTTATGATTATATATTATATATATTTCTATTTTGTACTTGACCTTGTCCAAAATCATGTTCACTGCACCTAATTAGGGACATTAATTTTGTAAACATAATACATAGCTGATATTTCTCTCAGAGTATAGATTAAATATTACGATGATTATCAATGGATGTTAAACATGTTTATCTTAATCTGAGTCTAGGACAATGAAATTTCCCTATGGAAAGACCTGTTGTACCTGATGTTTGCCATGTTCTTTATTATAATTTTCGTAATAGACTTTGTCTGGTTGACAACTTAGAGTGTTCTATAAATTAATTTCTGACCCTCATCATGGTTCTTTTTGTATTGACTCTGCTTCAAGATGTTAAAGGAAGAATGATTATTTTCTCAAATAAACAACATCATATTTAAAGCTAAGAAACAAAAATAGAACAATATTTTAAATTTGGAAAACCATCAACATCTCTCTGGTGAAAGATATTTCGTAGGTAGATAGGAATGGTTTCTCGAGACACTTTAAACATAAATTTGGCCTTTCTACAGAATATTCTTTCATGCATTGGTAATTTTTTTTTATTTATAAAATTCACTGCTTCTCGAAAATTGTCTTTAAACTGATTGAGAATTAAAACCTTGCCCTATTTTGGAGCCTGAAAAGTTTTCTTATGTTTGAATTAGATGCATTACCCCAAATTACATTACAATAGTTAGACTGAACTGAATGTAACTTTTATAAAGATGACCTTAACATGAGAAGGAATGAATGTGGCTGCATTCAGCTTATCTTGATAGATGACAAAACATAAAAAAAATGAGATGTGACTGAGGTGCAAAGGGGAAATGCATGTCACAGTGTGGGGGTGGGAAAATAGACCCGATAATATATACAAGTAGTATAGTGGGGCGATCTAGGGAGAATGGGAATTAGCATTACAGACCCCCACCCCACCCCACCCCACCCGGGCACGTTTACGGACACGATTTATACGGACAAAAAAATCACCTGGGCACGTTTACGGACAATGGGAAAATACATTACAGACCCCCTGGGTACGTTTACAGACAAAAAATCACCCTGGGTCTGTCTACGGACAATGGGAATTTTGTATAGCGACTAGCACACCCTGGGACTGTATAGCGTCAATGGGAATTTTGTATAGCGACTAGCACAACCTGGGATAGTATAGCCTCAATGGGAATTTTGTATAGCGACAAGAGGAATGGAACTGGTAGGGTGACGTCACGGTACTGGACAGTTGCAACAATGTAGCAAGGACCGTGATGTCATGCCACCTGTGTCATTTCTATATACAAACACGAATCATTCGCGTGCGTGTTTGTGGATATTATAACTCTTTATACACAAGCCATCAGCCAATCAACAGTACTAAAAACAGCAACTATAAAATATCAGACACTTTCGTAGGCTGATGGCTTATACCAAGTTACTTAAATACATAGAATCACGAACCATTCGTGTTCTACATCAATTTAATTCCTTAACTCCTAGACACTTGCAACAATGTAGCAAGGACCGTGACGTCATGCCACCTGGGTCATTTCTATATACAAACACGAATCATTCGCGTCCGTGTTTGTGTATAGCAAGTACCGTGACGTCATGCCACCTGTGTCATTTCTATACAAAGTTTGAATCATTCGCGTTCGTGTCAGTGAATAGTATAGTATAGTATGTTTTATATATTCTCTTTTTTTCCATAGATTGATGAACATCAATCTATCATACACAAATTATAAAATCGACTAACAAAACTTTTTAGGTAAGAGAATAATGTTTTGGGGAGTTAAATATAAATTATACAATTGAATAAAAAAAAAATTTTAGGCAAGAAAGAATAAATATCTTTTCGAGGCAGTGGAGTGGCCCTGAAAAGGGTCTTTGTCGCGAACGCATAAACACACCATACTTACTATCACACAAACGGACGCGAACGCATAAACATACCATATATACTATCCACACAAACGGGAAGAGAAGAAAAAACACACCCATATCTACTATCCACACAAACGTACGCGAACACACACACACACACACACACACACACACACACAGAGAGGAGCTGAGGTGTTAGTTCTAATCCATTCGAAGACGACATGAGCGAGCCTTAATCAATGTTCTCCACTTCTGTCACAAAACCAAGAGAGTCCTGATTCAGCCCAAAATAAATTCGTTCGTCCCTTGAAATTTTATTGTGCCATTTGAGAGACGCAAAAACGCACTTCAAGAAAATTGAGAACGATGGTTTACACCTACACCGTGAGATGTAAAGAGTTCAAGTAGTTTGTAAAACTGAGTCAAAGTTTATAATCAAGATGAAACGATGACACTTTTCCAACCAGACACCAAGCAACAATGACGATCCGTGTCACACAATACTTTTCAAAATGTGTTGGTAGATGTTTGTACTAGCGATCTTGAAGAAATGATTGTCTCATATCCAATACCATTTGCATTACAGTCTTTAATACAGAGTGAGACTAAGAGACTGAGAGAGAAAAACGGTGGTAATCTAATAGAATGACAGAACCAACAAGACCAACGAAGAAAGAAATTCGTTTGGTACCTCATGAAGATTATTTTTTACAATCTAGTACCCACAAAAGTGACTTGCAGAAAAGTTGAGAACGATGACATACATCTACACGGTGAAATTAAATTGTTTACGTCAATGGTTGCTATTTCTTTGTTTATTAAATTTTTGTACAAACGATGTGTGTAAGCGAAAGCTAACACACACACACACACACACACACACGTACGCACACACGCACACGGGTGTTACTGCATTGGGTGACAGTAAGTCTGGAGACTAGTGTTTTGAGAGATGGGCAGACAGAATTAGCATTACAGAAAGAAAGAATGGTAAAGAAAAAAACAGAAAAGAAGCACACCATTTTTGGTTATGTTATTTTTCGCGGTATTATAGGACAAAGATAATGAAGACAACCATACAGTCTATGTGAAAAATGTTCATTGTTTTCATTCATTTTATCAATATCATAAAAAGGTAGTGTGATATTTATTGTCGACTGACTGGTTAACATTTTGCTATAGATCCTACATTTAAGAGATGTGGTGTGTTTCGCAGCACACGCTACCAACAATTTTGCAAAGTTTTCTCAAATCTAAGGGCAGGAAGAAAAAAAAAATAATAAAGCAGCACCAATACGCGCCTTGTTCTATCGACAGTCTAAACTGAGAGAAAATAGGTCAAACATGGTTACATTTTTCTGAACGGATGTTTTAGTTTTACAATTCAGAGTTAACCATAGGCAGGGTTATACAGTGCAATGTCACTCGCGTCTTTCTTGAAAAGGTCATGCTTTTGTTTCCTTTCTGGAAAACGGTAAATCTAATGCTAGAAAAAAATATTCCGTGACACATTGCAGTGCCAAATAAGGATAAAGCTAGGAAACCCAAGTCTATATTTATAGTCTCAAACTTTCCGGCTTCAATGACGTCACGTTGCTCAACATTAGGGAATAATGGCAACAGCCGAACACGAACGCGAATCACATTTTTCATTTAGACCTAGTATCTATTAATAGCTACAACCTGTGGAAATCCCAAGCTATTTTTATAGTCTCAAACTTTCCAGCTTCAATGACGTCACTTTACTCAACACTAGGGGAATAATTTTTATCGTGCTGATCGGCTTGAGAGTGAAATGTATACTGAGAGGGAAGTCACCAGCCCTTTATATATACACTAAGCCTGACATGAATATATAGGGGTCCATGGCGTTTCAAATGTAGTCATTTGACTTTTTGCAGTCAAGATGAAACGATCGCATCATTTCGTAAAGAAAGGAGAAGAAAGTAAGAGGCAGAAACGTGATTTATCGCCTCGCACAGTAGCTGAAGTCTTGGCTCAAATTCATGCCAGCGATTTTGAAGATGAGATGAGTGAGCCAGAATCTAGGCCCAGAGAGTCTACACCAAGTCAAAGATCATCACTACCAGTAAACCCTGAAAAGTACTACCACATTCGAGAGACGGACTAACGCTCCTCCAGAAAATTTAGAACCACAGCCTACACGTACGCGGTGAAGTTTAAAGATTTCAAGTCCGACGTACCGCTGGAAGAAGCAGAGGGGTTCATCACCGATGTGTGGGATTCTTTGTTAACCAAACTAAAACGGCAATGTGAAGCCAAAGAAGACGATCGCTTGAGACTTTCCGTTCATCACGACAGTTTGAAGTCCCCCGTTTGGATCGAGTTTAGCAGCCCGGCAGAATTGACGCCATCCAAAGTCATGGAGAAGATTCAACACGTGCAACAATCCAACGACAAGTTTCACATCACCGACGGGAAAGCGACAATGTTTATCACCCACGTGTCTCTTCCCCAAGGGACAGGACAACGCAAAAAAGTGTTATTGGTGGAAGATCTTCGCAGCACCAAAACGAGTCTTGTTCGAATTAACAATCCTCAAGACCAGATGTGTTTAGCCCGTGCCATCGTGGTGGGACGAACGTATGCCGACAAGAACGACACAGCAGAATGGAAAAGAGCCTGGCAAACTATTCGAAAATCGGACCGAGCCAAACAAGGAAGAGAAGCAGAACTCCTGTTACAGCAAGCGGGGCTATCCAAAGACACACCCTGCGGCATTCCTGAAATGCAAAAACTGCAAGACGTCTTGGCTCCATGGTACACGTTGAAAGTGCACCCTCAAGAAGTGCGTGGACCTCTGTTGTTTCGAGGCAAAAATTTCAAAGATGGAAAATACATTCACGTCTGTCATCACGATGAACATTTCGATGGCATCACCAGTATCACTGGATTCCTGGGATACAGTTATTACTGTGAGAAATGTGACTATGGCTATAACAATCGAGAGCAACACAAGCATTGCGGATCGAAATGCTCAGGATGTTTGGCCTCTAAGCCCTGCTGGACCAAGGACAAGAACGAGTGCATTGCCTTACTTGTCAGCGCACGTTTGTCAGTCCAACCTGTTACCAACAACATCTAAAGACGCTAGGTTCACAGCAGAAAAATGCTTGCCAACTCCTGAGATTGTGCCCTACTTGTGGACAAGGCATACGTACCAATAATGCCAAGGCTCACGTCTGTTCAGGAAAGAAACGATGTCACATTTGTCGCCAAATCGTGGACTTGGAACATGAATGCTACATTCAAAAATACCAACCCCAACAGGAAGAAGATGACCACAAGAAGAAAGGGAATTTCATCTTTTTCGATTTCGAATGCATGCAAGAGACTGGCATTCATATTCCTAATTTCTGTGTGGCTCACCGAGCGTGCGAGAAGTGCATCCAAGAACCTATCTTTACTCATTGCCCTCACTGTAGCAAGATTCCTGGAGGACGTGAAAAAATCTTTCGGGGACCAAACACGCTGACCGATTTCGCCCAATGGATCTTAAACCCTATCGACGAAACGTGGAGTCAAGAAGACATCGAACGTGACGGAGATTGTCATCGCTATGCCACGGTGATGGCTCACAATTTCTCGGGATACGATGGTCAATTTCTTCTCAGATACTATACGGAACAAGGCACCGAACGTCCTAAAGTGACTTTGAATGGAGCCAAAATCATTTCCATGCAAGTGGGTCAAGTGCAGTTTAAAGATTCGATGAGTTACTTGGCCATGCCTTTGAGTCGCATGCCTAAAACGTTTGGAATGACAGAAATGGCCAAAGGTTATTTTACACACTTTTTCAATACCGAAACCAATCAACACGCCGTTCTACCCCATTTGCCTGGGGCTCACTACTACGACCCCGACAACATGCGTACCGAACAACGAGAAGCTTTCTACGCATGGTACCACGCTCACGCCTCGGGCCCTTTCGACTTTCAGGAAGAAATGTTAAAATATTGTCGTTGCAACGTGGACATTTTACGGCGTTGCTGTGGAAAATTTCGAGAACTGTTCATGGAACACGGAAGGATCGATCCTTTGAAAGAAGCCTGCACCATTGCCAAAGCATGTTCCTTAGTGTACCGCCAACGATTCATGCCCGAAAATACCCTAGCTGTCATCAGTCCTCAAACGACGAACTTTATCAAACGTCAGTACTCGGTCAAAGCCCTACGCTGGTTACATTACTTGTGTGACAAGGAAGACAAATGGATCCAACATGCTCGCAACGGAGGAGGCGAAAAGACCATCGGAAGGTATTCAGTGGATGGCTGGGACTTGGAAAACCAAAAGATCGTGTACGAGTTTAACGGGTGCTTATTTCATGGATGTCCCATCTGCTACCCTCAACGTAACACTAAAAATCAGTTTTTACAATGGACCATGGAAGACTTGTACCAGGCCACTTGTCAGCGACGCTTGAAGTTAGAAGAGCAAGGATACCAAGTGGTAGAAATGTGGGAACACGAGTACGATCAGAGATTGAAAACCGATCCTGAGTTTAAGCGCATCGTGGAAAGTTACAAGCTGGTAGACCCACTGAACCCAAGGGATAGTTTGTACGGAGGACGGACGAATGCCACCTGTTTGCTGTACCAAGTCGACGAGGAGAAAGGAGAAGAAATCAAATACTTGGACGTGTGTTCTCTGTATCCGTACGTGTGCAAATATTGTCACTTTCCCGCAGGGCACCCACAATTGCTGACGGAACACATCGACGTGGACAATATTCGACAATACGAAGGATTGATCAAGTGTAAAGTCTTGCCTCCCACGAACTTGTACCATCCCGTTTTACCACATCATTGCCAAGGAAAACTGATGTTTCCCTTGTGTCGTACTTGTGCTGAAACGTGCAACCAAGACCACCCTTGTCAGCACACTCAGGAAGAACGAGCCTTGACGGGAACGTGGGTCAGCGTGGAATTGTTTAAAGCTCTGGACTTGGGATACCAACTGTTAGAAGTGTACGAAATTTACCACTTTCCCAAGACAGAAAAATACCACAAGGGCGACGATTCTCAAAAAGGCATTTTTGCAGACTACGTGAATGCCTTTTTGAAACTGAAACAAGAAGCTAGCGGATATCCTTCCTGGTGTCACACTCCCGACGACCAAACAAAGTTCAAAGAGAAATACTGGAAGCAGGAAGGCATCACTTTAGACCACATCGAGAAAAACGAAGGAAGGCGATCGTTTGCCAAAGTGATGTTGAATTGTTTGTGGGGCAAAATGGCACAACGACCGTGTTTACCCAAGACGGAGTATTTGACAGAACCTTTCCGATACTTGCAGATGATTCACGACAAAACCAAATACATGAAACACGTGGACGTTGTTCGTGAGGACTTGCTCTTAGTCAATTACGAAGAAGAACTGGACTTTGTAGAAGCCGACGAATTTGGAAATGTCATCATTGGGGCCTACGTGACAGCCCATGCTCGCTTAAAACTGTACGAAGCTTTAGAACTATTAGGAGATCGTGTGCTGTATTTTGACACGGACAGTTGCATCTACATTGATCGCCTGGGTCAACCTCACCCTGTCATCGAAGGAGACCGTTTAGGAGCCTGGACGGACGAGCATCCCGACCACAAGATTCTAAGTTTTGCAAGTGGCGGTCCCAAAAATTACGGCTACGAATACCGGAACAATCAAGGAGATGTGCACACGGAGTGTAAAGTGAAAGGATTGACTCTCAATTATCGCACCAGTCGAGTGGTGAACTTTAGCATATTGAAAGAAGCCTTGCAGTCTGGACAGGATCGAAACTTTAAAGTGACCACCCACGAACCGCACAAGATTGTACGTTTACCCACACACCAAATCGTCAGTCGACCCTTGGAAAAAGTTTATCAAATCGTGTACCAGAAGCGAGTTCGGCTTCCCAACCACTTCACTTTACCGTACGGTCATGCCGATATTGGTCAGCATATAAAAAGGGACAACGTTCAAGGTCGATAGTTCATTGTGACTACCATTGCTAAGCGAGAAAGATGAATATTTTCAAACAGCAAGTATCAAGCGTAAGACTCAAGTCCAACGAGAAACTCGAGTGCGATGCTGTGCCTCACGATCACATCACCAACGCAGTACCACATCTTAGTTGTTTATTTACTAACGCCATGGCAAACTACGTGAAACCAGTGCGACTTCCAGACCACAAGACTTTACCTTATGGACATGCTGATATCACCCAGTATAAAAGAGGGACCACTTCCAAGAACGACACTTCATTGCGAGGACAAACACCAAGAAAGATGAATCACTCTACGCAGATGAAAAAAGAGAAGGAACAAACATCATTGACCACTTTCACTACCATACCCTCACAGCAAAGTGCGTCCAAAAAGGAAACAGATTCAGTAGACCTAAAGGAGTATTTTAGCATCCAAATGATTCAGACAGCGACTTCGAGAAAATTTAGGACGACAACTTACACCTACACGGTGAAATTTAAAGACTTTGCGCCTGACGTTCCAGCCGAGAAAGCAGCAGGTTTCATTACGGACTTATTTGACTCACTGTTAGAGGAACTCAAACGTCAGTGCCAAGTCAGAACTCAAGGTCGTTTGAGCCTATCTATGTATCACGAAAGTTTGAACTCTCCTGTATGTCTCGGGTTTAGCACACCTGCAGAATTAACTTCTTCCAAACTATTGAGAGCTATTGCTTCGACGATGCAGACGATGAGTGAAAAATTTGACATCACCGATGGAAAAGTGACCATTCATATGGCATACGTTGTGCCTCCATGGGAAGAAGACAATAACCACCATTGATCTGCTTGTAAATAAGTTTACCTAGCACAGATTTACAGATGAAAGGGAGTATGTGATGGAAAACATCTACGCTGGGACACAAGTAGTAGCTGACCAGATTTGAAAACAACGTGCGTGACTGATAAAAAGAAAAGCACGAATTTTGTCCAGTTGGATCGTTTGTTTCTTGTTTGAGCTTTTTCTCAAAAATGGACATTAATTGTAGCATGAAAAATGTCATTCTTTTATGAAATGTATATACGTTGTATATGTTTTTTGAAGGCATGAACTTTAATTTTTAAAAGTAGTTTCTAGAACCAAGAAATAGATAACTTGTATGTATTAAATGGACAGTGCTTAAACCAAAGCACAGGCCGTAGAGCCCATGTATATATTTGAATAAATGTTTGTACCCATACAAAAGTCTTTTCTTTTGGAGTCTCTATTCTGTCTGCGAGTATTTCTTTGCAACATCTCTATCCCCTTTTCTGTGTGTTTGGATGTGTATTTGTTTGTTTCTGTGTGTCTATGTTTGTCTCTCTCAACCCTTTG
The DNA here is from genome assembly GCA_016617855.1 of Megalonaias nervosa. Taxonomy (NCBI): domain Eukaryota; kingdom Metazoa; phylum Mollusca; class Bivalvia; order Unionida; family Unionidae; genus Megalonaias; species Megalonaias nervosa. The sequence continues at coordinate 18,085 of JAECUM010030819.1, read as the reverse complement.
TCCAATAAATACATTTCACCCTATAAATAGTTTTGACCCTATAAACCCCACGACATTACCCATGTTCAATTTCCATTGACCTCCAGTTGACATTCTCATGTTAAATTCCCATTGTCCCCAAAGTACAAACCACCTCTTCTACCACAGAAGCCTACGTGAGACTATAAATCTTGAGGCCACGGTACAAACGACCAAATTTAAGATAGAAGCCTACGTGAAGCTATAAATCTTGAGGCTACGGTACAAACGACCAAATTTAACATAGAAGTATACGTGAGGCTATACATTTTGGGGCTATAGTGCCGGGACCCTTTTTTAACATAGAGGTCTACGTGGGGCTATAAATTTTGGGGCCATAGTGCCGGGACCTGTTTTTAACATTACGGTCTACGTGGGGCCATATCGCCCCCATATACTACTCTTGATCAAACTATTAGCACCTTCTAAAACCTGACGTATAACTGTATAGTGAATCTATGACCATCACAAATAAATTGATGCCAGAAACACAATATAACGACATGTATTTAATTACGAAGTTTGAAGGACTTTATGGTGTGGAATAAGCCGGTTTGCAATAAATTAATTGCTATTTTGCAGAATATAGACAAACCTTAAAACTGCAACCACACACTGATCAGAATAAAACAAATGCTTAAGAAGAGCGAGACGTGTTCATAAAGAAGTTAAGTATTTAATGTGCTGCCGTACATGCCTTGCCAGCGTTAAGGTTATTGTCAACACTATGTGTCTAAAGTTAGAGAATATATCAGCCAATTGGACAGAGTAAAACTCCGAAATAGATACTATTAGAACTAAAAGAAACAATTTATCGAGAAAAGATAAAGGGTTTAGAAACACAAGGCTTATTCGTACAGCAATTAATTATTTTTATATGCTGCCTTTCAAGAAAAGGACATATTATGTAAATGGGCAGGCGCTTATTCTAAGGTTACATAATATTACATGGACATGGGATAACAATGAAACAGAGTGTTTGGAGAAAGACATATAGAACATATTAAAATAATATCTGGAACAGTATGGGATTCCATAATGTCAGTTGGAGAATTTGTTTGAATAGCGAAATCAAACAGAGCAATCAAAAGATCAAAACGCTGATGAATGACGTTAACACATAAATTACTATTTTCAGTAATAGCAATACTTAATATGATGTCAGAAGTTTAGGAAAATGTGATTTAATAGCAATAACTAAAACGATCGACTGTTAAACTTAATGTGAACAAATGCCATTAAATAAAGAAAACTTAAGTTCCATAAATTACATATTTGAGCACGAAAATAAAAAGAAAATCTTACTGTCATCGAAGTTTATAAAATGATCATGCTGTCGTTCCACAATCTAAGCAGATAGAGGAGAGTATGCTTATTTAGAATTGTCAATAATTTGTGTTATTTATTTCGGTTGTTGTTGATAGTCTTGGTTTAACGCAACGTTTCAACACACGATAGTCTATACATGGCGGCCAGTGTAACTGGAAGGGGAAGAACCTTGTAAAACCCCAATAATAACCACTGACCCACGGGAAGAATCTTGCAAGCTTTCTCACATAACCACATTGGTCGAACTCAAAACTCGAACCGATGTGGACAATGCTGAGATGGCAGTGATCGGTAAAAGCAAGCGCTTTAGACAGACCACTCTGCCACAGTCGTCCCTGGGCAAGAATTTAGCTGTGCTGCAAGCTGGCATTTAAAATTATACAAAATGATGTAATGGACTGGGAAGCTTGATTTAGCTCTGAGACAAGCTGGCATTTAAAATTATACAAAATGATGTAATGGACTGGGAAGCTTGATCTAGCTGTGATGCAAGCTGGCATTCAAAATTATACAAAATGATGTAATGGACTGGGAAGCTTGATTTAGCTGTGATTCAAGCTGGCATTTAAAATTATACAAAATGATGTAATGGACTGGGAAGCTTGATTTAGCTGTGAGGCAAGCTGGCATTTAAAATTATACAAAATGATGTAATGGACTGGGAAGCTTGTTTTAGCTGTGATGCAAGCTGGCATTTAAAATTATACAAAATGATGTAATGGACTGGGAAGCTTGAAATGATCTGGAGTAAACTTTTACCACAGACGGAAATTCTGTTAAAACTGAAATAAAAAGAAATGTTACGTGGTAACATTGATACAGCTAATACCGAATTAACCAATCATAACAAATCATAAAGGAATTTAAAACGGAGCCGAAAATGGATATGTGCTTAATGAATAGTTAGAATTATTAACGCCGCTAAAAATAAATCGATGGCAACATAAAGGAGCTGGATGAAAATCGAAACCAATGACTTGATTATATGACTTTACTAGGTTTTAATTGTCATGAGAATAAGTTTGTCATTAACTGAAGTGTGAATTTCTCTTGGTGTCACGTAAAAGGGAGTGTTGTTAGTTGCCATTAAGAATGAAATAACTACAGCAACATGTTATGAACGAGGGAGAAATAGCTAACGCATTAATGGTGTTCAAGATATTTTGTACCCTAATGGGTTAAAAAAGTAGCAATGTTGACAAAAACATATTGAAGTACAATCTTAGATAAACTAAAAACTTAAATGAACACAGGTCCAAAACACATGACTACATGAAGGAATGATTGAGAATTAACCTGGACAATTGGGGTATTTTTTCTATTGTATAAGTCTACTTATAGACATGATTTGATTGGTACACAAAAACATCAAAATAACAAGACAACGTAATTGAATTTTACATAACTAGCCTTCCGATGAATGGGACAAAAAGGAGTATATATTCGTTGCAATTGTGATTAGTGTTGGTGTGCATAATGGTTAAATAAGTTTCTTTATCATGAGCTAGATGACCTCACATTTTGTCACGAAAGTTCTTGACCGTTTTGCTGGCTTTAAAGCACAATAAATAGTGAGTTTGTTACTCTATGACCAATGCATAACTCAAGACAAGTACGGTTATGCATTGAAAAGTTAAATACCATCCACACAACAAGCAGCAATAAACAAATTTTGCATGCTTGTAAACCGAAAAGCACCCTAAATATCATAACAGTATGTAGCAGTTGTTATTCGCTTGGGGGTGTCTTTTTGGTTGTTTGTTTTAGAGTCGTTTTACACTAAAGTTAAATTTGATACTACACTGAAGATAAGAATGTTAGAGGAAAACACTGCAGTATCATAATCTTTTCAAGCTAAATGATGGTACTATTTTCACATGCATACAAAGCTTTGTGGTTTCCTGCAATGGTTAGGACAATATAATTGAGCAATGTATCATGAGTGAAACATTGACAACGTTGCGATCAGAAGCTGGTACTGAAGCTATATAGTTTGTGATGTACGGAAAGTTTAGAATAACACTAGCTCGACAACGACTAGAGGCAATTAAGAAATATCTTCCCGTCCATGATCGCGTCCAACAACAACTGCAACAGCGTCAGGAAGTTCGAGTGGAATTAGCAGAAGATGCGGCAGAATTATTTAAACCAGTCGCAGAAACTACTAAATCTCTTCTTCTATCGCTGGAACAAACGGCAAAAGCAACTGGGAAAATAACAGTAAGAACTAAAACACAAAAAAAGATCATATGAGAACTTCCGGCTGAAAAAGCTGCTGTTCAACAACAATTACAAGAAGAAATACAACAAGTACTCGAGGATATTGATAAAGTTCATGAGGAGATCGGCGATGTTAATGATACTGTTGCATCAAAACCAAAATCAAAACCGAAACAACCAGCCCGATTTACCGTAAAAGGTCGTAAACTACTTCGAGAGAAATCTATAGCGGTTGGTGCAATAGGATATTCAAATCTTGATGAATTATTAGATCCAAACACCTCTAGTGTTTCATTATAAAATTTCGGTTCCTTTTGTATTTCTAAAGTCCCGTGGTATGACTACAATTTCTGGTGATCGAAACAAGAATGAATTTGCAAATTTTGAGAAACAAGTTGGAGATGTCAGAAAAGCGCCATTACTTGGAGAAATAGTATTATCGCCCGAAAAATCTAAGTTTAGACCACCTCGTATCGAGGAAGAAGAAACGACGGGAAGTACTCTGCCACTGTGGGTTATCTCAAATTCATAAAAAAAATATATCTGAGAGTCTAGATAAACTTTGTTCCAATAACCTCTTTGCAGATGTTGATCGACCGGAAATTTTAATCGGTGGAAGATGAGCAGGCAATAATTCCACATAAATCATCAATGAAGCAGATGCTATTTGTCAATGATTATTTACAGGTAGTATTATGGATATTAACGTTTATCGTGCATTTGTCGATGAAATTACCGATGATTACTACAGCGACTAATCGCTACAACGGTCAAGTATGCAATTAGATCTGTGATAAGAAAATAACATGACCATACACAATGCTCAGCGTGGACCTGTCATGGCCAGTGTGATAAATTCACGATTGCCAACATATAAAGTTATTTACGGAGATAGACTGGGCGATGTTGTTCAATGTCTATTTAGAACTGTAAACTCAAAGGTGATTCCGATTGCAAAGCAACTAGGAATGAAAGCCATTGATGTTGTTCGTGACAAATCTATCGGCACCGTCGGCGATCTGCCGATAAAGTATTCTCAGTGATCCGACAACGACTAGCACAACTAATACGCAGATCGCCAGTGGTCCGACCGCAGCCAGTAAAACTACCCAGCACCAAAATGAAGGCAGCGCATATCAGTAAAATAATAAATCAAGCTGCAAATGAACATCTAGCTGAGTTAGCTGGTGTGCAACTTACAAAACACGAGCTGCAGATAGAAGAAAAAAATATAACCGCAAGTCTAAAAGCGGGAAGTGGTCAGACCCATCGTCGTCGTGTTAGACTATGATAAATACAATAACATGTTCAAGCTTGTATCTAATCCCGCATTTGACATGACGCACCAGCTCTCAAAGATGAATCAGTATGTGATTATCAGTATTATTCTTATGATGCACGTGTACCTGACGCAAGTGGGCGAATCGAACTACAAGTTCAGGATACAAGTAGATATTTCTTGCTTGACGAAGCATTCATTGAGACCAAAAGTCAGCTTTTAAAAGCAGATAATGCAGCGTATGGATTTGGAAATCGAGTTGGTTTTGTTAATAATGGTGTTATGGCGTTGTTTAACAGTGCCACATACAGCATTGACGGAAAGAATATTGAATCATGTTTTGAAAACGTTGATGTTACTACGACAATTATCGTGCTAGCCCGATACAGCGATGATTATTCAAGGTATGCAGGTCCATCAGTGATGTTCGCCAAAGATACCACTGATCAGCCCAATGACAGAAACGTAACAATGAATGCCGCTGGAACGGAAGTCACATCGATGAACGAAAATTTCAGCCTGGGGTTCGCAGCACGTCGATCGATGTTAAACGACGATGAAGAAGTTTCATATGTATTTCCACTATCACACACATTTGGATTTTGCAAAATGTAAGAAAAGATATTTCTGGTGCCAAACACACAGTTGTATTTGTCAGAAAAGTCACAGACAACGATGCAATATGGCGAGGTAACGCCGTGGATGCTGGTAAAGTAAGGTTGACAAAACATTCCTTGTGGATGCCAACAATGGCACCATCACTCACAGAAGAACAACGGCTGCTCTCTTTCATGGTTTACGGCAGCAAATCAACGCTGTCATGGTTGACCATGACCACAGACAGCATTCAAACTAACGTTAATGGTTTATTCACATGGCAAATATCAACTCAACAGTGATTTTCAGAGCCACGATGAATCACATTTCTGAGCTAGTGTAAGTGGTGCGTTGTCAGCTGGTGGTTACAGATCAATTGCTGTTATATTGTCAGACAAACAATGTTGCTTGAAGGTGTTGGCTGACGAATGAGAATCAGTGATGCACCAGCGGAAAATATGTAACTAGATTCACTAGAGAATCCATTACAAAGTAATGCAACAAAGCAATTGGATCATTCATAATATTGTATAAATGTCATATCATCACGGAAACGTTACTCTGACGACTGGTTAACTTAAAAATCTACAATCGGCATCAAAAAAGAATTCTGGAATAAAAATATCGCTGAAATCATCGACGTTGCAAAGCACAAATAAGTTGTCACTGACAGAACGTCAACTCAAACACTTCAGTGACACCAAACGATCAAAGAGCGGCGTACGACTTGATCTTTCTGCGGATGCCATTACGGACCTAGCGAAAATAGGTGGTATATTTCCACTTCTTCCAGCTATACCAGCGTTAAGAGCCTTTACAGCAGAAAGCTGTTGCAAATGCAGCTGCACTCGGTGCTGTTGCTACAGCTGCCGGTATGGCATTGAAAAAAGCTACAGGACACGGATTAAAGACCTCCAAACAAAAAAGAAAGCGGGGGCATTCCACAATTGGAAGGGGTCTACCAGGGACTCCAACGTGGTAGGTCAAGGTTTAAAACTACCAGGAACTCCCTTCTGAAAATAACCCATGTCCAATTTTGATTTGCTCTTCGATTAAAAATAAAACAACTTTGGAGGAGTTTTCATGTAAGATCAATTACCAAAACAACCAAATAATCAGAAGACAGATATTACTAATATCGATGATCATTCTGGCCCAGGTACTCACTGGGTTGCATATGCTGTTCATCGTCGTGGTGTTGTTTATTTTATTCATACGGGGTAGCCACACACCCCCACCCCCGATATAATTCCCAAGTATGCTGGTAGAATTCAAGTGATCCCACTCTGGTATTCAACATTACCAATACAGACACTAACAGATCCACGTATATATGGTCCTGAATCACCTGCTGTACTCGATGCGTTATCGAGATCATCTGATGCACCTCATAAAGTCGCACATGCGTACACGAGTGCCAGGTCGCTATCGACCCAGATATAGCCGTTGTTTTAAGTAACCACTCAGAATGCAAAACAATTCATATAATGGTTGATATTTATGGAAGATCCTCTACCAAAGATAAGAAAAAAATACTAAATGACATTGATTTATCAGCAAATGCGAATAAGATGGTATTGCTGATCTTATGAACCTCTCTGGTGTAGATCAGGGATGAAATTGTTATTTTTCAGGATCGATACGTCAGGTTTTAGACGAGCAATATTAAGTGGATTGATATTATACACAGAGTTATCGGTGATACAACGGATAACATTCCAGTATTTTCTGACGGATGGGGAATCCGAGACTCAAGTGTATCAATCGCAACTATCAGAAATGAAATTATAAAAAGTGTTGCTTATCGTTTACGATCCACCCGTGATAAATGACAGATGAACTCAATATGAATGGAAATAAAATTGTTGTTTTGAGAGCAATAACATACGACGAAGATGCCACAAGAAGGAAATATGTGGACGATAAAGATACTGTAGTCGATGACAAACTAGCTACATTACGCCTTGAATATGGCGTTTACGTAAACATGTTTACAAATCTTCGTACAAACTTTCAGAACCGTGATAAAATCAACGATGATTTCTTTGGAAATCCGATGGTTGTTGACATGAGACTAGCTGAACTTAATGCAAACTCAGTGATATTAGAACAGTTATGTCAAACATTGAAACAATTAATAAACGACTCGGTGTTATCCGAGATACAAGATCTGTGTCGGACATCATAGTAATAGTGCAACAAGATATTGAAGATGCTAAAAAATTCGCAGATATAACCAGTGGAATACCTGACATCGTTGAAAAAATCAGAGCGATCGAATCAAGTATTGCAATGCTTATCATTCCACACAAAACTCCTGTGATCAACGTAGTACACACAGTAGCATCAGGATCAGCAACGTGGTCACAGCAAAATAACACCCTCAAACGTACAGCAGAAGTCATAGGTGTGTACAGACTGTCCGTATTTAGCTCTGCAAAATTTAGGATATTTACCACATATTTATGGCGTCATTCAACCGATGCGTTTTCTGGAACCTTGTTTATTGTGTTAAATAAAGTGGTCGAGGAAACGTTTATACTGGACCCAGCTCATAAAATATTAACCGCAGCGAGGTACTGGTGGAGTCTGGAACTTGTAGCTAAAACGCTTCATTTGGTTACTTAACGTTAATGTAAAGAGCAAATAGAATACAGATTGTTTCACCCATTACCCAGATGAAATAAAATTACATGATTTAAATTTCGTAAATTCATACAGATTTGAACAAGTACGTTCATGGCAATCATCATTAAAAACAGCATCTAGAAATATCAGGTAAAGCAAAAACAATATTGCAGACGTATGATAGTCATCGACGTTATTGTATACGCTGCGTCCGCGGTAGCTGCCGAAACAATGACGTTAATCAGCACATTATCAGCTACATATGTGATAGCATCAGGCGTAGGAATACGTGTTCCTGACATCGCAGGTGTTGATGGCATCCTTAACATCGTAGCAAAGAAATTATCAACTTGTACAACTACTAAATTACACGAATGTACAACGCTGCTATCATCAGCAACACAAGCATATACAAAATCATCTGCTTTGATATCTGCAGAATTAAATGACGGTGTAATTACCGACGCTGATTTCACGGATATGCTTACCCTTTACAATGATGTGTCCAAGGTACTCTGCGTCCGAGATGCTTCGCATCTTCCGCATAGCGATCACAAACAAAATGTCAAGCAGCAAGGCGTTTCAGCACAAAGCACACAATCATCAACGATAGTGAATCAAAATGAAAGTACTAGCATGCAGTATAATTAATAATAAAAAAACAGCGAAAGAGTAACACTATTACTAGAACAAATCACTGCTAATACAACACCACCACGTACCATGAAGATATCAGGTACGTCAACGCAACCAGAATTTAATATTACTTTTTCTACACTGATTTACGCACCAAACGGTCGGAAACTTGAAATCGCACTTGCACAACTTCGAGTCTTTAATAGTTGGTCAAATATTAGATCAAAATCGTTTGGAGGATTACCAGCCAACAACTCTCTCGTATTTGCATATAAAAATAAACCTGATGGAACACCAGACTGGAAAGTAAAAAGTACTCCAACGGGAAGTTATTAAATCGAGAGCATGAATTTCAAAGCAGAATTAAATCTATCACCAAATATCGCCATAACAGTACATGAACCAACGTTATCAGCGGCGTTGGAAATATTAGCACCAGATTATGCCGTTGACTTTTAACAATCATCGATTAGAACCGTACTTGGATGGCTAGATGAAATCCCACCACAACCGGATCGTCTTCCTCGACCAGCGAAGTCTGATTTTGTAACGGATAAACCTGATTTTATAAAAACTGCTAAATATAGATCTCATTCACAACGGAGAGATAATACGAAAATTACAGCATTAGAAGGTGGACATACTGGATGGATATACAATGACGCGATGTTTGGATTTAAGGAAACAAAATATTCAAGTAAGGTATTTATCCAGCTAATAACGCAGGAATATAAAGATAAAAAAAAATGATCTACGTCGTTTACTACAACAGTTTGTGCTTGAATATCCAAACGATAATCTTAAACAAAAAATTATCAATACAATAAAACATCTAAACCAAGTACAATGTGATGCAGGATATTTTCAAAGCACATCATCGATGTGTTGCTTCAACATTGTGATTTATCGATATCATATATAGGTTTATCCGTACCCGGGGTTAAAGATATTATTATTCCAGAAAAGACGATTAATGATTTTTGGAATTTATGGCACCCTAGCGATCTCATAGTCGCTTTTCGGAAAATAGTTCATGATTGTTTCAGCGCAAATTATTTTCACTTCATCGACAGAAATTTTCAAATCTACCTGTACCATTTTGTTTTCGTCCAGCAGATACCCGTCGGTAAAACATCGACGTTGAAATTCCGGGATCGTCGGAGAAACAAAAACTTGTTCTTTATGATATTGTTGTTGTACCTGTCAATTTTGCTGAAAGAGCGTTAACAAAATGGATAAATCTCCAAGGACTCTGAGATATGCTATAACTATTCCTTCACCACAGGGTCTATCGATTGATAATACTGTGATTTGGATCATCTACGATCACATCCAATGGTCAAATTTAATTTATTTAGCGGTGTCTCGAGTCAGAAGAATGTCTCAACTACGGAGGGTTATCATTGATAACTGCACCGTGGATGTTTCTTCGACGGACAAGAATCAAACTCAGGAAATCAACAATGATATAGTAAGGAAGAAATTAACTGGTTGTCAGCAAAATGACACCCCACCCCACCCCCCAAAAAACCCTTGAGTTTGATCTTGATATTGAATTTACCATGGCACAGAAACAACGACAAAACAAACACTGTGCTCTCTGTAACACAGTAATGTTGTAGCAGTATTTGAATAATAATCCAAGACATTATACCGTGGACCGAATTTATAAAAGTCTCGGCCACACACGCTAAAATGTGATGCTGACCTGTTTTGAGTGTAATCGAGGAGCTGGTGTTTTGATTTGCCAGAGAATCCAGTCTGGTGGTAATCGTGTATCTTAAGGAATTACTTGTAATTGTTCACTGACAAATCCACGCTGAGCAGCCGTTAGATCTAATCTGTAGATTGCAGGCCTCCATGTAGATCGTACCACGCTGGAAAGTTTATGTGTGATCATACTCCAAATAGGATCAGTTGCTCTTTCTTTACCACCTACAAGTTCACCGGGTTCATATAAATACCTAACAGTCACGTTACCGAGTAATGGTTGTTGTGAGGAAGAGTCACGTCGCTTGATTTGTATGAGTTCATTCGCTATGGCATTGATGAGTTTCATATAAATTTCACTCGTAACTTCATTGTTTAGCGCGGCTATTACACGCGGTAGTCTTGCAACTCATTCGCTAGGTCACTTTTCTGTGGACATTTCCTGAGCATACTGATATCCAAACAATCGTTCAGCAAGTGTTCGATTAAATCGCTCAACGATTGCCTGATCGCGATGAATTGCGGTGTGTCCTCGTCTGATTTTGACGTTATGTTGCTTCATCAACGACGTTACTGCACCAAAAAGTTCTTTGCCAGGATCAAACTGTAGCAAATGTGGTCATCGCAATGGTCCTCATTGATAAATTCGTTCAAACGCAGATGCAACTTCATTTGCTGTTTCATTTGATAGCGTCTCTGTTTCTTTGTATCTACTTGCAACGTCGACAACGTTTACCAGTTTTAATAGTGTAATGTGGTAAAAACAAAGTATCGGCCTGATGAACGTTCTTAGGAGTACTGATATCAAACCGTCCATACATACTGAATCTTTCTAGGTGATGGTAGATAAATTTGCCATATAGCTTGTCTGGATAACCAATCTGAAGCAACAGCATGTCTGACACCCGCTGTATCAACGAGTTTGCTAATAGCCGCTCTACCCATCCAGTATCCTCTTGGGCTATAATAAATAGATTCCATTATTATAATTATCAGTGATTAATTGCCGGCCCCTAACACTATTTTACCTTTCATTGCAGATCTTATCAATCAATTATCCAGAGCTTCTCGCAGATTTTTATTTTTTATTTTTTTTTTATAGATTTTAGCGTGTGAATCAATTTCACGTCTGCAATATGTGGTTGTTGTAAATCTGGATTTTTATACGCGACATCATGAACGTGGCATGCTTGATCAACCGCATTTACTGGATACTCTCCATATCTTGGTTGATTTTTACGTCAAGTCGGATGTCAAGTCGGGCTCCAGGACCACAATAATTATATCCCGGGAGATGTTTCTCGCCAGAATACTTAGCCCATGGAGTCCCTGGCGATTGCCCCAGTGCAACAGTGATGTCACCGCCACCTTTCGCTTGGAAATAAATTTGTATAATTTGTACCACATCGCACGCACGTACCTGTGAGTGCATGCTTGTTATTCCTCGTCGCAATTGTTTTCAATCCATTAGCATCGGTGGGTTCTCTGCATCGAGCACAATATAAACTAATATATTTGTGTATATTGCTATAATATGGACGTGATTGACTTCTCAGCAACACGAGAACAAGAACCAGTCAATCATCATCCGGCATTACCAAACTCTATCCGTGCAACTATCATATTTCCTAGTGGATCTGATGAGACTCAATTGCTTCTTAACCTGATAATGTGATGGCTTAAGTGGAACAAGCTTTATTTAGTGACACCATCTGTAGATGATCAGCAATGTTATACTGTTCTTAAATACTTTAATGAAACCGCAAAAGAGTTAAATTCTGATGACACCGACACTTCATCTCTAGCTTGATGATAGCAGCTGCTTTTTTTCTTGCGACTTTTTTCTTTTGTGGTAGGTGTCAGAAAATGTACGGTCCCATCGAGTGTTTCGCTAGAATTCAAACGAAGGTTGCAAGAAAGAAAGACAACTGCTGTCATCAAGAGAGAGAGAAGGTACTGTGCTGTCAGGGCACAAACGGACCCCAGAAAACTGCACTGCTCTGCAAAGATGTCTCCTATTGCCTGGCACTTCTACTTTGCTGTCGACCAAGATGTCTACCAACCCTGATTTAACAACGGTGTTTCCACATTTGATATTTTAAAATATTGTAAACCCATTTTTAAAAGAACTACCCATTTTCGACAACAGCGACTACGCCACCTACTGCTCTTACCATTGTTGTTGTATCTACAGTGGTGATCTCTCTCCTAAGAACAGAGTACTAGATAGAAAAGGTGCTTTGGGAAGTTGACTGGATTTTATCTAAACAACAACTGTCACACCTCTATATTCCACTTTCGTTCGTGATAATTACTTGTGATACTACACATTTTCTGATGTCGAAATGTCGACACTCCATTGAAAGTTATGTGTCCTTACTTTTTGACACTTGCACAGACTCTAAACTACACAAGTGGCACGAGAAAAAAAAATCTAACCAATTTGTTTGTGCCATTTTCCAAAATACGCACACATGCAAATTGACCAGAAAATTGTACTGTTTTATGTGTGGATATCCCACAGACACGTGGGAGCATACATATGGCTGGTTAAGAACTTTAGGAATGTCCCATCATATTTTTATTAATATCAAAGTTTGTATGTGCATTTTTCCTATTCCACCCTTTATTGGTAATTAGGTATGTTCTCGAAAAACAGAAACAATATTGAAAATAGTTTGGATTCAGGTTTCTCTCTGTTGCAAGTTGTTGGTGCATGGCAGATCACACCCACGCACTTTCTCAAAGGGAGAGGCATTTCTACACTTCATTACCATAGTCAGATTCGGTTTTGTTGGTTAGTCATCGTTAATCTTTAATTCTATTTTGCGATGTATTTATTTTGGTAAAAGATGTACGATTTATTTTATTGTTGTAACGGTATTTATTTAGAAATATCTATAGCAAAGGGCTTAAGTTTGTTTGGTTTTCTTATTTTAACCTCTACAAAAGGATGCTAAGTTTGTCTTGAAAGGAGATTGAAACTCTAAGTTACGCGGACGTAAAGGAAAATGTCCCCTTTCTTAGTACAGTTTTCTGTCATTGTGCTTATTGTAATCATGATTGCCTTGTATCTTTGTGTTTTAAAGGTCATATTTGTTCTTATGTAAATGCATATATCAATGGACAGGCAGCTTGGCTCATCATCCTTGAGACTCAATGAACTTTAGTTTCTTTACTTCATACAAACCTCAGATTCATTAGTTTGAAGTGAAAAACAACTACTCAATACAGGAACCCTTCTCTCTCTACTAATGTGGGTGTCGGTGTGAGTCTCAAAATGTCTAAGTGATATCAAAAAAGGGTATCCATTTCAAAACTCTAACCAATACTTGTGACCGTTCAGTATATAGTGTGGTAAGAAAAATGGTACAATACACAACAGAAGGATTGCCAATTAACATTCTAGATAGTCTATCTGCCCTGCAAAAACTGGCGCCTTGCCAATATTTTGGTCACACAACCTTAGAAAAAAAAAACAATGCTGCACTCGTTATAAGCGATTTCAATGGCTAGATTTATTTTTTTACTTCGCTTCGAATCGACTTCAGTAGCTCTTCAACAGTGACTAGATAGACCTTGTTTTTCTGTGCCTCACCGCTTGACGATTTACAATGAAGAAAAATATGAAAAGAATAAAACTAACACGCGAACAATCGTACCATGAGCGGTCCCATGGAAATTGTCAATCTTGTTGCAAAATACATCACGGTTCATTCGGATGAAATATTATGTGGGCATTTTTTAGTCGAATACATTTTTAGTTCACTTTTGTGATATTTTAAAATGGCAGAGTCTTCTTTTGGATATGATTTTCTAAGTGGAATGTGTGTTCTTTGAAACTTTCTTAAAGAAAATATACCATAAAGCAAACGTAAGTGTCGTGATGCTTTTTTTTTTTAAAAGTAGGAATAAAATTTTTCTCTCTCTCTCTCTCTCTCTCTCTCTCTCTCATAATTTTGTTTGAAATTCTAATGATATCTGTCCCTGTTTAAAAAAAAAAAAAACTCTCCAAATTTTTTTTATCAGTAGTCACAATAATGATGTGAACTGTTTCATTTTTCATGTGATTTTTTTTTCAAAAAACATTCACCCTGAAATTTGTAGAAAGATTTCTTTCCGTAAGTAAATATTTGGATGATTTAAGATCTTGAGTTGACTTGAACTTGTACACTTCCGGTTCCTTAGTTTGACCCTATTTTGGCACCGCATTATGTCAAGGAAATTTTTTTCTAACATTAGATCTATAGTTTATTTAGAAAAGAAACAAATACATTGCTTTTTCAATACTTTTAACGTGAGTATAACTGCACTGCATGACCCAGCCTGTGGTAAAACCCTGATTCTAAAACAAAAACATAGGTTCAGAAAATGTAATAATGTTGTCCTATTTTTCGCTCCGTTGCTTAAGAGTGCATTAGGACAAGACTTTGTTCGGGTGATATTCGTAGTTTTGTGGAAAACGTTGCTACATTATTTGTAGCGAGCAGCAGCAGAGAGGGTGAACAGACCATTTTGCCTGAGACCTTATTTATGAAAACTAAAGGTTCCTACAAAGACTGAAAATAAAGTCAATAACGTCAAACCGAATCCATTAACCGAGTACATTTCGTTGTTGCGGCCGCAATTATTGCGGCGACCGCGTTAACGAAATCTTGTAGGTTAGTTCATTTTGTTACTCGTTCATTGACGTGTATTTTCCAACGTTTATGCAACTCGTTTACGTCTAGGTCACGTACGCGTGGTCTCACCCTCTCCGCTGCTGTAATTAAATCGTTATTATATCAATAATGGAACCTCACTCAGCTAGACTAGCTCGAGAGCGACTAGAGGCAATTAAAAAATATTTGCTCGTGAGAGATGCAGTCAAACAAAAATTGCAAGTGCGTCAGGAGTCTCAGGTGGAATTTGTAGAAGGTGCAGAACAATTATTTAAACCTATTACAAAGACTTCTAAAGGTCTTCTCCCTGCATGAGAGAAAACCGCTGAAGCAACTGGAAAAATAGCAGAGCGAACTAAGAAAACAAAAAAGAATTTGCGAGAGCTACCTGCTGAAATAGCTGCTACTCAGCCAGCGCGAGAAGGACTTAAAGGAATTGATCAAGCTCATGCTGAAATAGGTGAAATAAAAGAACAAATACAACAACCACAACCAGAATCAAGAAAATCAAGAATCAGGACTGGTATGACTGATAAATGTTATCCAAGATCTATCGAATTTATTCGATCTGTTAAAAACGAAGAATTACATGAATTTGCTGCGGCAAGTTTTTTTCATAAAAATGATTATTTAAAAACCGATTATATTCTGGAAGTAAGAGATAATGAAAAAAAAAAGGTACAGATGGATATATTGTATACACAGAAGACTTAAATATGTTCGACAAAACTATCCGGATTATATTGAATATATTAATAAAACATTCAGTCATGCTAAAATTTACTACATCAACAATCACCACGGAAAATTATTAAACCAGTAATTGAGGAAGAAGACGATCAAGACGTTCCTGGTGCAACTGGAAGTGGTATTAATACAAATGCAACCGGAAGTGTTCTTGTTACTTGTCCAAATAATGTCCATACAATTGTTGAACGACTAGAAGTCCTCATTGGTGGAAAACGAGCCGGTAATAATTCACCAGAAATTGTTAATGAAGCATCTGCTATTTGTCAACGATTATTTACAGGCGGCATCATGGACGCTAATGTGTATCGGTCCCTCATTAATGAAATCGCCGATGATTATTACAGCGATTAAGCAGTTAGACATAATTATTATAATAAGATGATTATACGTGATGCTCATCGTGGGTCAACCAAGATTAGGGTGATAAATTCGCGATTACCTACATATAAAACATTCTACGGAGATGGACTCGGTGATGTTGTTCAGGGTTTATTCAGAAGGATAGCCCCGAAAGCAATACCGATTGCAAAGCAACTAGAAACGAAAGCTATTGACGTTGTTCGTGAAAAGGGTATTGGTGCTGTTGGTGATGTTGCCAGCAAAGCATTTTCAGCAATCAAAGATAGACTAGCACGATTAATACGACGAAAACCTCAGCCACCAGTGAAACTGGCCAGCACTGAAATGATGCCTGCAAACGTTAGTAAAATAATAAATAAAGCCGCAAATCAAAACTTAGCGTCATTAGCTGGTGAAAAAGAAAAAAAAAATATAACCTCTAGCCTGGTAGCAGGAAATGGTTTTCATGTTAAACGATAATAAATATAATAAGGATGTTCAAACGCATATCTGATCCCGCAATCGACATGGACGCACCAGTTCTCAAAGATGAATCGGTACGTGATTATCAGTATTATTCTTATGACGCACGTGTACCTGACGAGCGTGGAAGAATCGAATTACAAGTTCAGGATACAAGCAGATGTTTCTTGCCCGCTGAGGCATTTATTGAAGTCGAAGGTAGACTTTTAAATTTAGATAATACAGATTACGGAATTGGTGATCGAGTTGCTTTTGTCAATAATGTTATTATGGCGTTATTCAAAAGTGCCGCATATATGATTGATGGACTAGAGATTGAGATTTGTCATAACGACGTCGACGTTGCCACAACGATACTTGGTCTTGCAATATACAGCGATGATTATTCAAGATCAGCTGGTCCATCAATGATGTTTGCCAAAGACACAACCGATCATCCAGAGCACAGAAATGTAATATTAAATGCAGCTGGGGACGCAGTTGCATCAATGAATGTAAATTTCAACTTGGGATTCGCATCACGCCAAGCAATGCTGGGCGACGATGAAAGATTTTCATGTGCGATTCCACTGTCACACATCTTTGGATTTTGTAGAGATGTTAGAAAGGTTATTTTTAAAGCCAAGCATACAATTGTACTCGTACGAAAAAATACCGACGATGATGCAATATGGCACGCTGAAGGAGCTAACGTAGGTGCCCCTGCGGCTCTTCATGGAAAATTAATACTGACAAAACTTTCTTTGTGGATGCCAACAATGACTCAATCACTAACCGAAGAACAACACCTGCTTTGTTTTATGGTTCAAGGTGGTAAGTCGACGCTATCATGGTTGACTATGACCACAGATGTTATTCAAAGTAATATTAATGGTTTATTCTCATGGGAAATAGCATCACAGCAAGGTGTCTCTGCACCGCGACATATATTTATTGCTTTTCAAGATGTTACGCGAGTAAACTCACAAATATGAAGTATTATGATATTTGACAAACTTGGTGTTACTGAAGTTTCTTTGAGGATAAATGGACATCAAGAACCAGCCGAGGATATTTTGTTGAATTTTGAGCAAAATCATGTGGCGCGTGCGTATCATCGTCTAATGTCATTTATGGGACGTGATCAAAATGTTGATACTGGTTTACAAATATCTCAGCGGGATTTTACAACGCTGTATCCAATCGATTATTTTTCGCTGGAACACTTGGATTTATTTAGGCAATCTGTCGTTGATATACACTTTCGAGCTCTTGTGACAAGAGGAGCTATTGCTAATTATAGAGCAATCGCTTTTATACTCAGCGATAAGACAATGCTACTTGAAGGTATTGGTGGCCGCATGAGAGCCATTGATGCGCCAGTAGAAAACATGTAATTAGATCCCTGATTTAAAATCAGAATGATATTATAAATGTCATATCATCATGTTAGTGT
>JAECUM010030817.1:0-10221 GCA_016617855.1 Megalonaias nervosa | reverse complement strand
ATATATATATATATATATATATATATATATATTCGTGGTAGGGGTGGGAGTAATAATAATATTTATTATACTATACAAGATGATGCAGATACTTTTGCCTTGCTTGCCTCTTTCGGTACACAAAACTCCTTGACCAAACTCTCCTGTATCTTAGGACATTGAAGCATGGTGGGAGGATGGAACTTTACAATTGTTAAGCAGAGAAACCGTGTTGCGATATTATATCCCTTCTCAGTGATACTTTCCTGGTCTTATCTTCAACAGATCAAGGAAATAGATGAACCATGGCCGATGAGGCTATAGAAGGTTTACTGGAATGAACCAAGCAGTTGATTGTCCGGACTTTGTTGAGCACTGTCGGAATCATTCTGAAGAGTGAGAAGGCGTAAGTTAACAGATGATCGTATCCTAAGTTGAAGACGCCCAGTATTCAGACCATCTGATCCGAGACTGCCGAGACTATTGAAAGGAGGCTGTTGGGAAAAAAAACCAACGAATCTCTATTTACACTAATAAGATACTTAAATTCTTGCGACACAAGGGTATTGTCAGTGAGGCTCGTCCAAGTCTCTGCCTAAATCCCAATTAATTACTCGACTACGATGTAACATGTACTCTCAGAAAGTAAAATATTAAATTAATATTTGATTTCAAAATGGAATGCCAAAGCATAAGCAATTCTATACAATTATTTAACGCAATTATAACTGGAAATGGGTAGAATTATTTGCCCTTGGCAAACATATAATAGAATGTTACCGAAGATCGTACTAACATAACAGTCATAAACTATAACAAAGGAGCGATTACGTACCCTAATCCCGGATAAGAGAGAGGGAAAGAATTGAGAAGTGCACCTCTATGTTCACATGGATCAACCTCAAATTAACAAAGAGTTGAAGTTACAGTTAAAATTTGCAATGACTGAAGGGATAGTCACTCGATATTTATTGATGCTCAGAATAAATTGCTAATTACATTTTTCTACATGAAAACGAAAGCAATAATCAGAGAGACAATTGCACATGGCTAGCGCGAAGTGTCCAAGGAAAGAAAGAGGGGTAATCCGTATAGGCCTAGAATACGGGAATTAGACTAAATGTGTGTTCTTCCAGTTCTTGGTGTTTTTTAATTTTGCATCATCATAGGAGGTCGGAAATATGACCTTTGTCCCAGAAGAGGTAAGCAAGGCAATAGTGACAGACCAAATAGTATTGAAACATAACTATTGCCTGTATATTTGTGCTGTGAAACCCAAAGTTTTGATGCTAGAAAATCAAGGGCCATGTCCTTAAATCATTACTATGAAGGCTGAAAATGGAAGTCATTCTAGGTCTCATCAGCATATTGCTACATAAGATTTAGTGAAAATCCAACATTTCCTAATAAATTTGTTTAGCGGGATATAAAGTGCTGTTGTATGGACAGACAGACGGAATGCTGGATGGATGCACTGAAATGCTTACTACCAGGCCTTGTTACCTTTCTTAAGCATGGTCCTAACAAGCGATACATACTTGATATCTGGTAATATTCAGCATGTGTAGATCGTTCAGATAATGCTGTGTTAGTGTTGACAGACTTTATTTTTATGGAATATCTTTGTCCAGGGACGAGATCTCTAAGAATTGCAGATGTGTTTTTTCCAACAGTTTGACTTGTAACATTACTAACAGATAAATTGTGTTCCACAATATAGTAATTCACTGCATCTGGATAAATTGATTCATTCCATGTGATGGAAATGCTTTCATTAGTTATCATATTATAGTTGATTGCTGTCACTTTCAAATCAGTCACTGAAATAAGAAACAAAATATAAAAATTATTAACTATATTTAATGCATTAAACTGGATTCAGTGCATTAAACTGAATTTTAGTCCTGAGTAAGAACAAACCATTCATAAGGATGAGTAATAACTAGGGCAACTATACAGTAGTTCTATTAAAATCTAATTATGTAATAATAGCTGACAGAACATAACCTTTGACCAAGAAAAACTAGTTGCACTTGTTAAAGTTTTGAGATCTAGACCATAATACTCTTATGAGTAACTTAAATATATATTAACGTGATAAAAATATCCAGAAGTAACAGAGAAATACAATGTATGGTAATTAATAGTAGCCTTTCCAAAGAGGAATCCTCAAACTGTACTGAATTGTTTCTTCGTGCACATATTTTCCTTGATTTAATAATGATCTACCCTTGATCTTCAAAATTCAAATAAATTTCATTAACTGATCTGTATGTTGACGGCAGAGTCTTATTATATTTCAAACATTGACCCTAAGAAGTATTTCTAAACTATGTCATTAGTTGTATGCTTTGCGAAAGGAATGGTATGGAAATACATATACATACACATAAAAGAGACTTTTTTTGTTGAGTTGCCTGTTATTTTGTATAAAGTTAAAACATTAATATTGAGTTAATTTAAATAAAATTATAATACTGACCTACTACCGGGTTTGAACAGACATGGGTATACACATGCACGCAAAATACTAAAGTGATAGCTATTTTCATCTTCAGCTAAAGAATGCTCAACAAAAGCCACAGTGTTAGTAACTGCTACTCATAACAATGCAGGTTTCTAATGTGGAGGAGAGGTGTATCGGACTAATCTGAGTTACATGATACTTAGCTGCAACTAAGGACTGGCTAACTTTACTTTAGAATAAAACTACATAAATACTATATATGATTTGTAAAAATTGACATATATTTTTCAGATGTGCACAACCCAGCAAGCAACAGATGGATTTTGAAGAGAAGACACAGACAGAAGAAAATATACTGTTGAAAATTATGTCCTATACCTCACAGATGAGACAATCATTTAAATTGGTTAATTTACAGAAGTTGTAACCTCAGAGGTAGCCTTTGGAACTATACAAAATTAAAGAATTTAAAGTGCCACTAAGATCATTTTTGACTCTTGAGAACATAATTCAAGAATATCATATCTGTAGACTCAGTGAATCCTTCATCAAGAAAGATACCACTAACAGTAGAGAGACTAACTAAAGAGGGATCTTATTTTGTAAATACTGTTTTATAAACAAAGAATATTTGCATACTTTTGCATTTTTCTTTATATCATACAGAAAAATCATACTTTTGTTAGTTGCAATAGATCACCCATCAGGCCACTAATAATTTTATCTTTTGTATATATATATATATATATATATATATATATATATATATATATATATATATATATATATATATATATATATATGAGAGAGAGAGAGAGAGAGTGCAAATACTATAAACATATCAGATATTAACCATTCCCTTTCTTTAATTATTGTGTTTCCTGACTAAAATAACTCTTATTTATTGTGTAAATAAATTCTCACCTCATCACTTAATGTTTTTAATAAATATGTTATGTTCATCAGTATTAAAACTTTAGGTTATTTATCCATCAATCTTATTGTTGGTCCAACTGTCTGTTAAAACATTTTTATGAAATTTAGGTTTTAGCAAGAGTTATTAGAAAAATATCTTCATTTTAGGAGCTTTTCTATACATTGTATCGGATATGGTTACCCAATATGTACCGTTCAAGGTCACGGGCTTTTGCAAATCTGTGGCCAAGCATACAATTGGCCAAAAATTTATGTTACTGCCCATGAGCCGTACATGTATGATATGAAAATGGACTTACAGTGGCTAGCCAAATTTGGTTAAAACGACACTTAGCCAAATTTGGGTTTCTTAGAATCATACCTGTAGGTTATACTAAAGGGTATTGCAGACACTAGCCAAATCTTCGCTAAGCATACATGTCAATTGTGGAAAAGGACATTGAGGTGGATGGCCAAATTTGGCTAATCATTCAGTTAAATAGCTCTGACAGCCATGCATGTATGTTATATGAAAGGGTATTACAGACACAAGCCAAATTTTGGCTAAGCATACATGTACATTATGGGAAAAAAGAGAGGTAGATAGCCAAATTTGGCTAATCATACAGTCACATAGATTTCGGTATCTAATAGAATGCATATAAGTTATGCAAAAGGGTATTGCAGACATCCCGTACAAAATTTTAGACAGACTCCGCCTGGGCTTAGGTGGATTCAGGGTGTATTCCGCC
The DNA here is from genome assembly GCA_016617855.1 of Megalonaias nervosa. Taxonomy (NCBI): domain Eukaryota; kingdom Metazoa; phylum Mollusca; class Bivalvia; order Unionida; family Unionidae; genus Megalonaias; species Megalonaias nervosa. The sequence goes on along the minus strand of JAECUM010030817.1, from coordinate 6,108 downwards.
TAAAAAAAACTCCAAATTTCAGACGTACTTTAGGCGTACTGGGAATACGGCTAAGGTGATAGACTGAATCCCTCTAATAGTTAAGCGTACTATTTCTCATATTCCTCCTAAAGGATAACTGTTAGACGGAAAAGTTCTGATTGTCCAGTTCATTTTCCTACTGCAAGATGGATTTTGGACTTAGAATGATTTTAGCAGAAACGTTAGGCGTAATTTTGAATATTATCAAAGGAACTGCAAGCATAGATGAATCTTTGGACTTAGAAAATTTGGTGCAAGCCTGGTTTTTCGACTTGATCTGATGTTAACTCTGAAAAATAAGTTTGTTTTTTTGCTTCCTATTAAAATATGCTCTGCAACAATCATACCCTAATGAAAATGTGACTAAAATGTCAGTGAAATCGCAGTGAAAAGCTTGTGAGATTCACTCAAATGTCCTTTTACACTAAAATTATGGTATTTTGCCAAATTTCAGTGAAATTTCATTGAGATTTTACCAAAAGTTCTAAACATGTCAGTGAAATTTTGTGATTGAAATTTCACTGACTCTGCCAACATTTCTGAAAATATCAGTGAGGATTTGTGATTGAAATTTCGCTGAGATTTCGCCACAAATTCTGAATATATAGTGGTATTTTGTGATCGTAATGTCACTGCCATTTCAATAAAATATCAATAAGATATAATAAAATTTATTTTTGTTTCTTCTACAATTTGAATGATTTTCAGCAATATTTATATTTTCTGTTTCTGATAGCTGTAATTTTATTGTTCATTTTGGGAACAATAACTTCTTTCCGCATCTTTCCTTGTTATGTTTCTTTTTCAAATTGTTGTTGTTATTGTTGTATTTTCGTTGAACTTCAATTAAATTTAACTGGCCTCAAACAAGATTGTTTAAAAGCCGTTTAAAAGCAGAATTTCGATTTCCCTGACCTGAATCTAATTTTCCTCGATATGGAACCTTTTTTAATATCGTCTCTGAAGCTGTTTCTTTTTAATGCTCTATCCGGTCCCATTTCGCAACGCGCTTTCTAATAAGTATTTGTTCCGTATATTATTTTACAGCTGATGGCTGTAAAGAGCTTTCTGATTGGTCAAAAACTTGTACTTTCCCAATCAATCTTTGCTTAACGGAAACTGACAGGAATGAGTATGCTTGCCAAATGTGACGATTCAAATTTTCGAGCATGATACGAGTTTGAATAACCATTTGAAAAACATGCGGAAATGAGAATAGCTTGAATGCAAAGTCGATGTTAACATTATTGGTTAATCTGTATGAAAAGTGAATGCCAGGACTAGCATTTTGCTATTTGTGCCATAAAGAGTTTTACAGTAGCGGCTAACGTGCTAAATATGACAAGGATTTGAACCAGGATGATTCCGAAGTTATATAACTCCAAAAACGATTAACTTCAGAAGTTAAGCAGGGACAACGTATCGATCACTGGTGGGAATTGTTGATATTGTTGCCAGATCCCATAGTCTATCAAAGATAGTAACATCTTTGCGGAGTTTTCTTGGCCCACAAGAAGAATCATACTTCAATATTGTGAGTGGTATTATTGTGTATATTGTCAAAATATTCTAGTTGTGTTAGAATTCAGTGTAAAATAAGAGTAATTATATAATGATAAACGTTTGTCGCGGCTGCTTATGGAACAAGGACTAATTCAAGATTCCACAACAGCATGATAGTTTGTACATGATCAAGAATCAAGTCTGTAGTACAATCTCCCATAACTCTTGGATATCATATGATTGTAACATCTGTATATTTTTGTTTCATGTACACTGAAATATCGCCCTGGTTAATAAAGTCCTGTTTAATTCATATCCATTATTTATTTCAAACCTTTTGAAATGTCTGTGAACATTGACTGAAACGTTAGTAAAATAGTACATAATGGTCAAAATTGTAGTGAAATCTCACCAAAATTTTAGTAAACTCTCGGAAAACGTTCAAAGAAATGTGAGAGATCTCACCATAACTTCAGTGAAAGCTTTGGCCAAAACTTTTGTGAAATCTCACCAAAATTTCGGTGAAAGGTTTGGTCAGGATTTTTGTGAAATCTCACAAATATTTCAGTGAAATTTTAGTGAGATCTCGCCAAATTTCAGTGAAAGTTTTGGTCAAAATTTTTCTGAAATCTGCCCGAACTTTCAGTGAAATGAAAAAAACTTAAATGATGCTATCACATATTAGGTATTGTACGCAAGAAAGAAAATGCGGACAAAAAAAACCTAAATCTTTTTTGGCAATTCCTGTCAAAATAAAATTTATGATCTATTTTTAAAATCATTATGAATATTTATCATCGATTCCCAATAATGTCTAAACATCATTAGGCAGTTTAATAGAAAGCAGATTTATTACTGGGTTATTTTTATGTAGAATTTTAGGCAGCCTTTTTAGACGGAAAATTTTTTCAAGTAGAAATAGATAGATTTTTATGCTTAAGCGGAATTTTAGGACAACTCATCTGCATACACCACTCGCTCGATAACTCGCGAACCCGCTTATAACGCGGAGTCAGGCATGGATCCCATTTTTTTTAAAACCAGAAAATATCCCAAACATTGATCTCTATTTATTGAACTTGAAGAAATCGCAATCAAAATTAGTAACGGAAACTTTGATATATCGCTCGTTTTATCGTCGAAAACGGTAGAGAGAACCTGAAACTTTAATCAACATTTTGAAATATCAAATTAAAAATAAGTCATACAATTTTTTTTATATTTTTTTTCCAAACGGTAGTACACCGCAATTGATGATATGTAAGGAAATATCGATCAATGAAAATGTCACTTACGCCGAGTGGAGGCAGTACTTTAATAAATAAACACAAATTAAATAATCTATTTATCAATTGAAATTTATGTTCTAGTTCTATCTTTAAGTTCCTTTTAGGTGTAATCATCATAAATACAATGTGTCTTCTTGTAATTAAACGTGAAATGTGTCAATCTACCGTAACAGCTAGTCCGCGAGCGTTTCTCTGAGAGCCTAATTAGGTGCCGACGGTGTTTTGATAACTGACTTGCGGAAGTATTTGTTGTATTGTTGCACTGAATTAAAAGCTGGCTTCCTTTGTATTATCAAGTTAATTATGTCTTTTGAATCAAATCAAGGGGCTGGAATAAAAGAAACTTAAAAGGCGCGAAAATCCTACAAACTTAAAATCCAGCAGCCCCGGACGTATGTCGGGTGATCTCACTTCATTTGATCAATCACTGTGATAAATTTTATTGTGTATATAACATAAACTACCTTAAAGTAAGAGACTCATTGGTAACTGTGATCAAAGATAGCAAGGTAACCAAGCGAAATGAATACTTCGTAAAATAAAGAGCTTGGTTTCACAGATACGGACCATTGTGGGCAAGCGAGTTTCAGAGAATTCTTGAACTGGCACTTAGAGATATCCCCAAGGATGATGAGAAATTTCATTATTACTCCCAATGAAATTACGTCATCAATACTGTACTTATTGAACAATACAAAAATTGAGATTCGACGTAGACGAATGTCTCACGAAATAAATTTCGCTAGTTTTTTTAAATAAAAAGGAATCTTGTTTGGTGATCTATCGACAGTTAGTCTAGTTTCCCGCTCTTTTGACTCCAGATTTGGCAGGATACTATTAAATACCTTGCCTGGAACCCGACTCATCAAGGAACAAAAAGCAGTGACGTAATACAAAGATGTTTTCGCGTACACGTGACGGTTGTTGAAAGCAGTTGGAACGATCTTTCACATGTTGGACATTTTGAAAATAAATGTTATTTAAAAAGAATAACGAACAACTTCATTAGAAAAAGCGCGATATTAAAAATTATTATCGACGTGATTGTAAAATGAGCATTCTGTCACTAAATGGCCCAGTTCCTTAACCCCGACCCCCACCCTTCCGCTGTTTTCTCGATGTCTAAGCAAATATTTCAACTTTTGGAGGTCCCTCGGAAACTCGCGTCCTCGCTTATAGTGCGATCTCTGTTTGTGGACCCCATTGTGCGCGAGTTATCGAGGGACAGGTGTATTTTGCCTAAACTTCCTCCCTGATTCCACCTGAATTCCGCTTGAAATTCGCCTAAGTTTCCTTAATATGAGCACTTATGGTTTAGGCAGAAAGCGCTTAAAACCCTCCTCTGAAATCCGCCTTAAGTCCGCCTGGAATATTTTATACGGAACTAGCCAAATTTTGGCTAAGAACACATTTAGCAAGAATTTGGATTCCTCCTAAAAGGTAAAATCAATATTTGCAAAGAGCAACTAAAAGATAAATAGCTACATTTGGCTAACTTTAAATTGCTTGTTAAAGAGCCAAACATCGCTTGTTAACGAACCACACTCAGAATGCTTATACAAAATTTGGCTTATTTTAAGTTCCTTCAGCAGGCAGTAAAACTATTCTGCAGTTATATATAGGGATTTGACCTAACATTGGTCAAAAGGACTACAAGAATCTGTTATGTGCATTTAGTGAAACTGGGCCAAGAGATTTCAGCCCACAGAAGAGGTCTGATTTGATTAAATGGAACAATTCAAATGAAATTTGAAGCTGTTTGCTGTTATTACATTGATAGCTTCCTTTGCTTGCACTAGTCACCTGTTTAAGGTAGGTATTCCCTCCGACATAAAGAAATTGAAAAGTCTAGAGTAAAAAGTATATGATCCCAGTCTGATAAACTTCTGAAAACTAAACTATCATCCTTCTTTGCGTTGTACCTAAATTGACATCACATCAAAGCATGTAGAGAGGTTGGAATCAGACTGGGAAGCTTTACACGATTAAAATGAGGTTACCCACACATCACCCCACCACAATCATAATAAATTTACATTTTAATAGTGGTAATAAAGTACCTTCTATTAGTCCATTGCTGAATTTGCCAGCCCGGTGGGAGGTTGATAGACAAAAATCAGCTTTCAAAGTGAACTTAATATTGCTGTCAGTATGGTGATTTGCTACAGATTGGTGGACGGCTTGACAACGTGTTGGGCTGATATAAATGGAACCAAATCATAAGTGCCATCACTATACCGGTACATGCATTTACCACAAACCACCGCAAACCACCACAATCCTACCGGCAAACCACCTTTATTAATATATTAGCTCAATTTTATCTCATAAAATATGGGTTGAGTTAAAATATATATACAATAAAGTATTTAATGTTACTCAAATGCATTCAAATAAATCTGACACTCTGAAATGAATCTAAATATGTGCGTATTTTTACACCAATTTCCACTGTCAGCAATAGACATGGGTCATCCAGTGGTAGTAGTTTATTCACAACAGTTAGATAGTGGGTTTTCTCGACCAGATGTCAATCGGCCGTACGTGTGAACAAATCCCCGTACGAAGGATGCAATATCAGAAATACTGTTCTACTCAAAACCTAGGAATGTTTATTACGAACTAAAAAGAGACGACTCTTTAAATGGACCATGGAACTTCTAACAAGCAAGGAAAAAAACGTATCGAGAGAGAATGTTAAAGAAAATAGCAAAACCAAAACACTTACTCAGAAAATATTGCCAGCGAGATGTTAGAGATAAGTGGTATGTGTGGGAAACATACGTTGTGAAGTGAATAATACAAGACAGAAAAAGTGCCATCCATCATATTACATACCGGCAACCAAATAACAGACTTACATTATTTGGAAACAAAAATACGGGACAAATAATCTCACAACAATTGTATATAGATACCAGAGTATCATAAGTAAAGACACCAATGAATATCCCATTTACTTCTGCCCGTTCTTTTGCACAAAGGCGCACGTTACGAGGCAATACAGAACATTACTATCCCAAAATTCAGACAAACCCGAGAACAACATCAGGAGTGTCGAAATCATACAACACAAGCATGTATAATTTTGTACAGATGAAGAACCTGACCTGACCAGAGCTGTGGAAATATCCTTCCCAAATGTGTCTCGTGTGCAAAATACAAAGCACATGAAAACAAACAAACCCATTAAATTCCAACTCCAAAGACGTTAGTGCCACTGGTAATTCGAAGAGAACAGTAATATATAAAATTTTTGCCGACGCCGGGTTGGTTAACGTGGACAGCTCCGTCG
>JAECUM010030816.1:0-27698 GCA_016617855.1 Megalonaias nervosa | reverse complement strand
GTAATATTATATTACACTTTTTCTCTTTTCAGAAAAAATCTGTAAAATAAATCACCAAAATACATCAACTGTATATACAAATAATCACATAAATTCACTTGTCTCTTCCACACACAACCTGTTGATATTGATATGCCAGTCTTACTTTTTTGCAGCCTTTACGAATATTTATTTTGCATTCCTTTGTTACCAGTGATGCTTTTGGCAGAGTCTTCAGTCTTTTCTTTTTTTGTTCTCAACAAAGGTTTTTTTCTTTCAAACATCTCCTTGTATTGGCTGTAATTTGTGCTTCTGATATTCAATTTCTTTATATGCAGCTTCCTTGGGATGTGCTGGCTGTGGCTCTAGTACTAATATTAGAATCCTTACTACTAACACACTGAGGCTACGACATTGTAGCTAGCTACTGCTCCTAACCCTAGCAACCATGATTAGTGTAATTCAAATCTTTCTTGCAAAGACCACAAAATGCCAGTCCTCTGGTGTTCACTTTTCTTGTGAACTGACCAACTACATTTCTGTCAAATTCCTGCTTGAGCCATTCCCATTTCCACACATTTTTCAAACCTTTATCCAAACTTTTTGGCGTCCTGGTCTCTCTCAAAAACTTGAGATGCCCTGTTTTGCAAGCATGATTATTTCTTTCCATATCCATTACTTTCTCTTACATTAAGATTCGTTGGAAGAAGATTAGAAACTTTTGACCAATCAGAATACAACAAACACAGGCCATATCATGAGCCCAATTGGCTTTCACCAGAAGAAACAGATATTGTCGAGCACCATGGCGCTTGTCTGTCTACTTCAAGTAGTGTTTGAGAACTCAGACCAGGTCCGCATCGCTAGAGACAGGAATCAGAATTTTATAATTGATGATCTGTTCCACTTAATCAGATGATAATTGGTTATAATCAATTAGTAGGGGTACATTTTTGTTTATTATACAGTTATTATCTTTGCTCAAGAGTTCAAAATGTTAATAAATGTGCAAGAGAAATTTCTAATAATGACATGTATATATCAACCTGATAAAAATATTACATTTTTTCCTAATGTCATTTGGAATCTTTGGTTTTCTTCCCAAACACAAGAAGGGAAAGGAACTAACCTGTACTGAATGCTTCAGTGTAATCTCCCTTTTTGTAGAATCGATTATGGAGTTTCACAATTGATCATCTTCTTGGTTCACTCACCAAACTGATTTTTTATTATAATCGATGTTCGGAACAACACTATGCATCGCTGCTTCTCTAGACGTTTTGATGAAGAGGGAATGGATGGCCACTTTCTGATTGCCACTGATGGGAACCTGTTCTTTGCTACAAAACTTGATTGTGTCTTAAGCAACATGGAACCATCTGACCTGAACTAACAATAGTTTGGGTCCACTTAAAGAGCATGCAACTTGTTCATCCTACAAGGTACAGCTATCGGAAAACATATTTTGTATGACAGCAGCTGCAACAAAGCTCTGGCTAAAGGTTCGAACTGATCTTAAATAAGTCATGTCAATACTCATGACAGATTCCATTTAGGAAACAGGGTTAGAGATTTTGGCCTATTCAAGTAACAATTGGCCAATAGATCCGATATATCCTCAATATCGCCAATTTCAACTCTACCATGATATCTGAATACGTCTCAAATCATGGAATGGTAGCCTATGATGGTAAAAGGCGGCAAACTTTTCTCCTTCAAGAACCTGAGAATATAAATTAGCCAACTGCATAACTGAGTCGCTCAAAAGGATAATGCTGTCCATGTTGCGCCAGTCCCTAAAAGTCAACCACCTTCCCTCATTTATTTTCAAAGTGATGGTTTCCTAGATTATGAAATTCTCTCCATAACCAAGGTATACATTCTTTCTCTGCATGGGCTCTACTGACAATAAGTCAGGCATAAAAGAGTAGCCTATCTGGGCAGGGATGAAACATGCTAGGTGTTGGGGGAGGGGGGCAGGAGGAATTTCCTGAGAATGTCTATTTCCAGATGAAACAGATCTTTTACTCTCAAGATGTATCCCACATTAAGCCTTAGAGGGGCTATCTGAATAAATTTATATTTGTGACCCCTCATTTTCTGAGATATTTTTGGTATCAGAACAATGGGGGCATAACCCCCAAACCTCTCCCAACTTACTGAAAATACATCTATGGCCCAGAGTTTTTGGTCTGAGACTGAAAAGATGAAGTTGGGCAGTTTGTGATTCCACCTTGACACATACAGATCTATCACTGGATGTCCCCAGTCTGCACAGATCCACTGAAAGATCAATAGATGGATGGACCATTTTGTGTCAAGGACTTGGAACTTTCTTGATGATGAATCAGACAGAATACTGAATCTGCTGGTAATATTGGACCATTACATTCATCTGTGTGCACCATCACAGAAAGTCACATGCCAAAATGCACAGATCTTGTGATTTTGTCCAACACTTCCAAGTTTGAGGAGTCAGGCCAAAACACTGATTAGTCCATCATAATGATAACTGCTTTTCCATATAATTCATCCTTCCAGAAATGAAAGATGTTTATTATGGCCTTCACTTCTAGAAGGCTGATGTCATGAGGTAAATATTCTGGTCACCAATTGCCAAAGACTATGAAGAAGCTGGCTAACAGATGGGTTCACCAACCATATGAGCAGGTGTCTATGTAGATGATAAGTTCCAGTTGGAGTTTTTCCACAGGACTTCCTGCCATGGGCCATCATTTGCTGTTCCAGTGATACTGGTACATTACTATTTAATTCGAGATCATGATTTTTGTTAATCAAGTTGGCTGGTAAAGGGGTACCAATGGGCCAAAAGATTCATCTGCAAAGGGTGCATGAACAGGCACAGTATAGACATGTGTACACAACAAGATTACACAATATTCGAGACGCAGACACATTATTGACATGTGTACACAACATGATCACACAGTATTTGACATGCACAATATAGACATGTACACAACAAGATCACACAGTTTTTGACACATGTAGACAGTATGTAGACACAGCATTACACACAAGAAAACAATATTAGACATATGTAAACAGCATGTAGATGCAATATTTTATTCCAACATGTACCTACCTTCATCTACTATGAACTGACAGTATCTATCATTGTAGAAAAGAACTTTCTTGTCTGAAGGCCGTGTTACATATGTGATCTGTCTAAATGCTGAAAGAAGAAAAAAAATGACATTTCAGTGTTGTCTCCAGACCATTTATAAGGGAGGGCAGTGTACTAGTCAGGGCACTTTAAGCACATTCAAGTTGCATGAGATCACTGTCTTTTTCTGTTTGCTAATGTAGCCATACTGCTATAGGAGATAAGTTTTCCCAAAGGTCAAGTTGTGTTAGACAAGCGTTTCCAACTATTAAAGTTTTCTTTTTGGTAAGAGTGACAACCCCTTTTCACCAAACCAATAGGGATGATAAACTAATGGGCTTCAATCCAGATAATGAAATGGCTTTTACATAAGAAAGGGAGTTTAATTACTGGATGTAATATGTACTGAAAATAAAATTATGAGGGGTACTTGAAAAATTCTTAATTATTTTCTGACAACTTTTATGTTTCTTTGAACCAATCAATAAAATTTCAATGCCAATCAACAGGCAAAAGAACATTCTAAATGCAGCACATGTGTGTGATCTAACAAAGTGATAGTGACATAAAAATGCTCAAGAAGGAGAGCATTTCTGCTACTGAGGAAAGAACATACTGTAAAATCCTGCACTCTTATGGTACTCTCTGACTGATATCAATGCCACCTTGGAGAAAATTTGCATATGTACTTCTCAGTCATATCCTACAATTCTGAGGTGGTTTCATTGTTTAAAAGATGATCACAAATCTACGGAAGAAAAACCACATTATGTTATTCGCAAATGGGAAATGGTTACTGTTAAGGGGGCAATTAATGAAGACACCTGATACACAGTGAAAAATATTTCTATTATCACGGGTATAAATTCAACAGCTGATATTAATATTCTGTAGAATCATTTGAAGCTCAGAAAGGTGTGTACAAGATGGGTCCTGCATTAGATCACAGCTGATTAAAAGTGGACTCAGATTGGTATCACTAAACAGAAATATACATGTATTAATCTGCAGAAATCTGTATTGATTTACTCCATTTACTTGGCAGCAAATTATTATTATTATTATTATTATTATTATTATTATTATTATTATTATTATCTTTCCATATGAAAAATGGATAATAAATTGATAAAGTAAGTTAAATATATTGTTATATTGCATAATCAAGACTCTACAAAATCAGGTTAAACTCAAGTCTGAGACCAAACATCAGTTCAGTGTTTGAGAGAAATACAACTATATTGCAGCCAATTAAGTAAATATGTAAAACTAAACAGGTTTGATCCATGGTATCTTGATATTTATATTGATAATCCTTATCGTGGCTATGCTGATCATGAAAGCATGATTTAGTCGAGGGAACCTCGCTGAAAACCAATCAAATTGCTTGTTATATCTTAGCTGATGTGCATCAACTTGGAAATTTCCCAAGTCAGGTAAAAAAAATTAGGAAATATAAATGGCAAGCGAGGATCATCATTATGTGCCATCATCAGCAGTAAATGCAGCAAAAATTCTTTAGAAGCTTCTCCATCTGGATTTACTGAGATGAAATGATGGGTAGATGAATAAGGGTTTGGCCTAGCACTTCAAAGCACAGCAATACAAGCAGGAGACCAATCTGAATGTAGGTTTTGTACCCAGACCTATTCTGTCACAAGATCAGCATGCTTATCACTGCCTCCATTATTCACATTTATGACATGTAGTACAGTGCATTGGGCATTTTCTACCTTCCAGAACTCACTGGGAATTAGATGAATGAGGAAAAACAGATGGACAGACATAAATGAAAATACTTGGTTTCAAACTCATGATTGTCAACGTAATACCACATACCGAGATTATATATATATATATATATATATATATATATATATATATATATATATATATATATATATATATATATATATATATATATATATATATATATGTCAAAGGACTTTGAGAATTTTAGAGCGTTGTAATTGAGAAATGTTGTATCTAAATTGATCATTTATTTTTCAAAATGTTTTGTTTGTGTCCATGTTCGTGTACATGACGATGATGTTAGGTATGCATGTAGTAAACAGGTTTAACCATATGGTGAAAGTATCAACATAGATGTATATGTACCAACTAGACACAATGAACAATCATCTGTCTGGTTTGTTTGTTTTTTTTAAATCTGATATTTTTCAGTGACATAAATGCGTAAAGAATATTATGTATGTCAATCTGAGCTTGAATGTAGATTCTAATGTCCACTAGGCTATCTTGAAACACACTGGATCCAGGTACATCAGATGGCACTAAGTTATTGTCATTCTCATCACTTTCAGCAACTGAAAAAATGGTTGCTTCCTGGCGATTGTTAAATTCACAGACAATATCTTCAAATGATGGTTTTGCGGAGGTGTCTATCGTAATTAACATATCCCAAGAAATCAACATCCTTGTTACCAGACCAAAATAGGCATAACACATTAAATACCTGACACCTTTATTATTCTTTACATGCTGTCAGTAAAGCACATCTGTTGCAATAAAAGTCCTCCAAAGCAATTGCTAACACCTGTTTCTAATGAAACTTCTGCAAAATATTTTGCATGAAAAATATATCAGTCTCTCAATCTACTATGTTGCCAAGTGAATTAAGATTGTCACAGAAGTACCTGTGTTTTCTACAGTTTCATGTGGACTTCAATGCAGAAATTTTTATTTAAAAATCAGACAACACATGTACTCATTTGCATTTTATTGTACCTTAAGAACTTTGAGCATGTCGGGGAGGGACTCCTCAATGTCATCCATTAGAATTTCACCGTATCCATGAAGATCTTGGTTCTTTAGAAGATTGAGCAATCCATTCTTGTCTCGGATCTTGTACTTTCGCAGGAAGGCATATTTTTTAATTTCATCCTCCTCTATGACCCTGACCTTGGGATTCTTGACAAGGGCCTGGAAATAAATAACTCTGTATAGCCATCTGTGCGATACATACAACAGCAAATATGCAAAGACCCAGATGTGTAGATTGCATGCCTCTCAAGCATATTTGTCAAATTATAGGTGGGTTTTTTTGAGTCACGGAGTTTTTAAAATATTGGGAAAATATTAGGAATGTATACAGATATTATGGCAAAATATACCAGTACAGGTAATGATGATATAAAATTACCATTCAAATATGACATTTTTTTAAGTACGTCGACACACAGATTCACCAATATTGATAAAATAGTAGACTGAACAATGATAAACATAGACTATAGGTGCAGATGAGACATTTGCTATTCACATTTCAACAATGATATACATTGACTCTAGATGCAGATGAGAATTTTGCTCTTCACAATTCAACAATGATATTCATCGACTCTAGGTGCAGATGAGACTTGCTATTCACAATTCAACAATGATATACATAGACTCTAGGTACAGATGAGACATTTACTATTCACAATTCAACAATGATATACATAGACTCTAGGTGCAGATGAGACTTTTGCTATTCACAATTCAACAATGATATTCATAGACTCTAGCTGCAGATGAGACATTTCCTTATTCACAATTCAACAATGATATACATAGACTCTAGGTGCAGATGAGACATTTACTATTCACAATTCAACAATGATATACATAGACTCTAGGTGCAGATGAGACTTTTGCTTTCACAATTCAACAATGATATTCATCGACTCTAGGTGCAGATGAGACTTGCTATTCACAATTCAACAATGATATACATAGACTCTAGATACAGATGAGACATTTACTATTCACAATTCAACAATGATATACATAGACTCTAGGTGCAGATGAGACTTTTGCTATTCACAATTCAACAATGATATTCATAGACTCTAGCTGCAGATGAGACATTTACTTATTCACAATTCAACAATGATATACATAGACTCTAGGTGCAGATGAGACATTTACTATTCACAATTCAACAATGATATACATAGACTCTAGGTGCAGATGAGACTTTTGCTATTCACAATTCAACAATGATATTCATAGACTCTAGGTGCAGATGAGACTTTTGCTATTCACAATTCAACAATGATATTCATAGACTCTAGCTGCAGATGAAACATTTACTATTCACAATTCAACAATGATATACATAGACTCTAGCTGCAGATGAGACATTTACTATTCACAATTCAACAATGATATACATAGACTCTAGGTGCAGATGAGACCTTTGCTATTCACAATTTAACAATTTCATTGCTTTTAATTAGCCAGATATGATAAAGAAGCTCCCTTCTGTGTTTCCTTCCCATCGACTATCAAAGCTGTTTGATAAATCAACATCATTTCTGTAATCTGGTAATAAATGATTAAAATTCAAATGTATTTCATGTTGTTTCAATGCACACATAGCTACACAGTTTCTGGTAGCTGTAATTTCTTCTCACTGCCTTATATTGCTATTTTGTGACACACAGATAGAGTGAAAAGAGAAAAAGCCTAAGGTTTTCAAATGCTAGTATTAATAAAATTGCAAGAAAGAATAATAAATGATATATGAAAGTTAGATTTAACATACTTATTCAAATTGATTTTTCATTCAGGTGAATCTTGTCAAAATTGTAATCTTCATGAAAGCATGTCTCATTGAATCACTACATGCTTAATTCAATGAACAACATGACAGTAAAATACTAGACATATTACTTGAAGCACAATTACTAATTAACATTAGGTATATACACTAAATACTGCAAGGTACTAAAGTTCCCACTTCACTGATTTTTGGGGAAAAAAACCACTGAATTAACATTGTGCCAATCAAATCTGCTTGTACACACAACTATTTGTAAGGTAAATAATTACAAAATTGTTGAATTAAAAAAGTCCAGCGTATTCAAAGCCATGGATAAATAGATACGATTTTTCTCACATTGTTGTGGGAGCCATTATTATCCACTAAGCATGAATCAGCTTGATTGATGAAGTTTTAAGTAAAGTCTGTAGTTTAAGTTGGTTCATGCATATGAGGCTCAAACAAAGATGTGATTCCACTGTTTTTCAATTTAGTTAGCATCTTCACACTTTGATAGACTTGGAACACATCAAATGCTGACATTGTGTATTCAATGAATTGAGCAATGGTCAGCTGGCCATGTTTGGCTCACATGGAATGATGACATCCAAACTTACAGGGAACGAAGTTAAATTATAAACTCTTAAGCCAGTTTTCTGGTCATCAGAAAGTAATTGATGCTGCAACTTTATGGACAGTGGTTTAAGAAAGGGATCATACACATACTGCGTATTTTAATGACCAGTCAACTTCATGCTGTTGGTTGTGACAGCTCCCTTTTATGTTGAATGTAAGTTAATAATCTTGACAAATGCTTGATTTGTGCCTATTCAAGTGGTAGTATTGTTTTCAACATTGAAGTGACCACTTTTGTTGTCAGCATAGTTTTGTTCTTTTGTATTCTTCATTTGTATATATGAATACAAATAAGCAAAAACTGACAGGGAAAACCACAAACTTAAGTTACTCCCAAATTTTGTTTTCTCTTTTATAAGACCATGAAAATTGTGACCCACAATAAATAAACTGATAAACAGAGTTTACTTAACTATTTTAATTACTATCATAAACAGTACAAAAACAGACAGTGCTGGACAATAGAGTGCAATCATAAATAGTGTAAAAACTGACAGTTCTTGACCATAGTGTACTACTATACATAGTAAAAAAAAAAATGCTGGTACACTGACCGTGATCCAGCACTATCGTAAGTAGTACAAAAACTGACAGTGCTGGACAATAGAGTGCAATCATAAATAGTGTAAAAACTGACAGTTCTTGACCATAGTGTACTACTATACATAGTAAAAAAAAAAATGCTGGTACACTGACCGTGATCCAGCACTATCGTAAGTAGTACAAAAACTGACAGTGCTGGACCAGTGTGCTACCAGAAGTAGTATTAAAAAAAGACAGTGCTGGACTATAGTATACTATAATAAGTAGTATAAAAATTGATAGTGCTGGATGACACAGGACTATCATAAATAGTATAAAAACTTACAGTTTTGAACCGTAGTGTATTACTAGGAGTAGTATACAACCTGACAGTGCTGGACCACAGTATATTATCAGAATTAGTATAAAAACTGATATTGCTTGACCACAGTACACTATCATTTAATAGTATAAGAACTGACAGTGCTGGACCATAGTACATTATCATAAGTAGTATAGAAACAGACAGTACTGGACCACAGTTTATTATCATAAACAGTATAGAAACTGATAGTGCTGGGTCACAGTGTATTATCATAGGTAGTATAAAAAATGAGTGCTGGACCATAGAGTACTATCATAAGTAGTATAAAAACTAACAGTGCTGGATCACTGCTTACTATAATAAGTGGTATAGAAATTGATAGTGCGGAAGAATACAGGATTTTCACAAGTAAAAAACTGGCATTGCTGAACCACAGTATACCAGCAAAAGCAGTACAAAAATTGATACTGCTGGATCATACAGTGCTACTGAATGAGTGCTGGACCATAGGGTACTATCACAAGTAGTATAAAATCTAATAGTGCTAAATCACAGTTTACTATAATAAGTAGTACAAAAATTGATAGTTCTGAAGAATACGGTATTTTCACAAGTAAAAAGTAATAACTGGAATTGCAGAACCACGGTATACCACCAAAAGTAGTACAAAAATTGATAGTTCTGGATCATACAGTACTACTGAAAGTCCCTTAAAATCTTCATGTGCTAGATCACACTGTACTAATATATGTAATATGAACACTGATAGTACTGAACCATCGTGTACTACTCTAAGTAGTATACAACCTGACAGTGCTCGACCACAGTGTACTATCATAGGTAGTATAAAAATTGATAGTCCTGGATGATACAGTGCTATCATAAATAGCTTATAACTGAAAATGATGGACTATAGTATAATATCATAAATAGTATAAAAAATTGATAGTGCTGGTCGATACAAGACTTTCATAAGTATCATAAAACTGACAGTGCTGGACCACAGCATACTACCATAAGTAGTACAAAACTGATATTGCTAGACCATAGCATACTACCATAAGTAGTACAAAAAACTCATGGTGCTGGACCACAGCATACTACCATAATTAGTACAAAACCTAACAGTGCTGGACCTCAGCATACTACCATAAGCAGTACAGAAACTGACAGTTCTGGACCACAATGCACTACCATAAGTAGTATAAAAACTGATAATGCTAGACCACAGCATACTACCATAAGTAGTACAAAACTGACAGTGCTGGACCACAACATACTTCTATTAGTAGTATCAAAACTGACAGTGCTGGACTATAGTATACTATCATAAGTAGTATACAAATTAATAGTGCTGGACGATACAGGACTTTCATAATAAATGAGACTGCTGGACAACAGCATACTACCATAAGTAGTATAAAAACTGACAGTGCTAGACCACATCATACTACCATAAGAAGTACAAAACTAACAGTGCTAGATCACAGCATACTACAGTAAGTAGTACAAAATCTGACAGTGCCCGACCACAACGTACTGCCATGAGTAGTATAAAAACTGACAATGCTAGACCGCAATGTACTACCGTACGTAGTACAAAAATTGACAGTGCTGGACCACAACATGCTACCATAAGTAGCATAAAACTGACAGTGCTGGACTACAGCATAACATCATAAGTTATACATAAATTGATAGTGTTGGACGATACAGGTCTTTCATAAATAACATAAAAAATGAAAGTGCTAATCCACAGCATATTACCATAAGTAGTATAAAAACTGACAGTGCTAGACCACAGCATACTACCATAAGTAGTACAAAAACTGATGGTACTGGACCACAGTGTACTACCATAGGTAGTACAAACACTAACAGTACTAAACTACAGTGTACTCCCATGAGTAGTATAAAAACTGACAGTGCTGGACCACAGCATGCTACCATAAGTAGTACAAAAACTGAGAGTGCTAGACCACAATGTACTACCATAAGTAGTATAAAAACTGACAGTGCTGTAAGTAAGCAGTATATAAACTGAAATTGCTGGACCATACAGTACAATCGTAAGTTGCTTAAAACTGACTGATGGATCATATTCTACTATCATAAGTAGTATACAAATTGTTGATAGTGCTCGACCATACAATAATATCATTAGTACTCTAAAAACTGATAGTGCTGGACCATACTGTAAACCCAGGAAGCCGACCTTGGATTCATGTAAGTATGGCAATATTTTATATATAAAGCAGGCTAACCTACGGAAGCCAAGATTGGTTTCTTTCTATTCAAAGGAATTTCAGAAATAGATTGAAACAATGTAACAGTTGGGGCTCTGGAAGTAACACTTGGAGCATACATTCCGTGAAATGTATTAAAGTTTATGCTGTAACTGCATAGGTTCAATTGTGCTGCATGATCACAAGAAAGTCAAATTAACTGAATGCAGGACTACTTGGCGGTAAGCATCATATCTGCAGCTTAATAAAAGGATTAAGAAAGCAAATGCTACCTTAACAAGCTAAGGGTTTTGCATTAGTAGATAACTAAGAAAATATTACTTGAGATTTAGACCTGACTTAAGAGAAAAGGCAAATAAAAACTGAATCAGATTTTTTATTGCACTGTTATGCAAAACACAGAATATAATGCAAATAAGAGTTGTTCAGACTTGCATGAAAATGGTAGCAATGTATTTAATAGAAAATACATGAGAGTAAACATTTGTATTTTTTCTCATTTTTTTATAACTTCTTTGGAATTAAAACACACATTTTATCATTGCTTTTGTAATTGACTTGTAAGTGAGTAATTATGCAAACCTAGGTCTTCGATTACAAATACAATTACAGTTACATCATATAGCTGATGTTCAATTACAATTACAAATACAGTGTACTTGTAATTCATTATTCAATTATACCAATTATACCACTTACATTGTAATTGATCCCAATTCTAAAACAAATAAGAGTTGCTAGGACTTAAACAAAAATGGAAGCAATATACTTACAAGTAAACATATGAAGGTAAACAATATTGATGAACAATTCACTCTGCTACAAGCAATATTTAATATCCTAAATTATTAAAATCCATGATTTTAGTGTAATAATAAAACCATAAATTTGCAGTCCAGTCAATGGACCACTGTAACGAATCTAGAGTGGTAACATTAATTAAGCCCCTCTTTCTAAAATTAAAAACAGATTCACTCACATGTTGGTTGTCTCAATTCGGTTTGAAAGATGGTTTTAGTTCATTCATATGCCAGCTTTAATGCTTCCTTGTGTTATCTGTGAATAGTTACAGTAATGTTTTATTGGCAACATGGCAACAAAGAAAATTGAGACGATCAAAATGGTACAAAGACACGTGTGCATTTGCTCTCTTGTATATTTTACAGGGGTTATTACAAACAAGTTTACAAATGTTTTCAACTACCATTTTATAGTGAATTTTCATAAACAAAAAAATAATTCTTGCTTAAAGGTAGTTGATTAAGCATTTTGTGTGTTTGTGTGTATAATTTGGATTTTTAATGTAGCTTTCACAATTTTTCAGTCATATCGCTATCACGTCTGCAGTGTGCCAGTTTATAGTGATGTCTAGCACTGGGGCATCATGCCGCAGACATCTAGCATCATGTCCCACCCAGTCACATTATCCTGACACAAGGCCAACCAGTCCTAACACTAACCTCTTAATGCTGAGCGCCAAGAAAGGTAGCTGTTAGTACCGATTTTATAAGTCTTTGGTATGACTCGGCCGGGGATTAAACCCACGACCTCCCGCAACTGAGGCGGACGCTCTAACTACTAGGCCACTGGAGCAGTCTTTAAGCATTCTGACTAACTTGCAATTACAATACTGTAATCTAGTTACCCTGTCAGTAAAAATTCATTACAATGTATAGCTTCTACAATGCTCTTAAGTTATATGACCAATATACACCGCATACGACTACAATAATTTTGTATATGCGTAGGAAATGTGTTTATAATATACATACAACTCAAACAGTTTCTACTTGAAAATAAAATATTGTTTAAAACCAATGTCAAATGCAGATATGCATACCGAGAAATAGAGTGCATAATTCAAATAAGAGAATGAAAACACATAAAAGCACTATATTGCGTATCCTGCTTTGCTTCCACTTCTCCTTGTTCAGCTCTCACTTCTCCCTGTTCTGTCCAAAAGGAGAAGTCACTTCTCCCTAAAATTCAAGTCTACATTGGCCCCTGCAGCTAGGCATCAATATTATCATTGAAAAGGAGTCCCAAAACATATGACTCAAAAATGAAAACCTGTCCCAGAGCTTACAATACACAATAAAATTATATTACAAATTAATTTCTGGTGTCAAAACATATATGGTAAATACAGTAATTATTTTCTCATGAAAAATAAATATGTTCAGTTAATATCATTAAATTCATAACACTTTCTACTATCAATCTCATCATATCTAGGAATGCCACACCTGTATCTCACCATTCACAAGCAAGACAAAAGAGATGTGTAATGCACTGTGTAATATATCATGGATCTATGGAATACGTTATGAATAAAATCTGTATTTGGAAAACCTCTGTTATTAGCCAGTGTTTGTTTTTGCTCCCAATATCAAGCATATTGGTTTCATCCAAAATCTCATCAATCTCTAACCCATAGCCGTCTCCCTCATGATGCTTGGTTTGAAGGTAATAAAGGAAAATGTTTAAAAGGCTGTGCTCTCAGGGCTGTAACTAAACACACACACACACACACACACACACACACACACACACACACACACACAGAGTCACTCAAGGGTTGTAACGTAAACCCTCCACAAACTTTATACACTCCCAGCCTACTACTCTGGGCTGCATCCAAGAGGTTGTAACTCCATAATATATATTTTCTATCCTCTTAAACTGACTGCGCAGATAATTTAAAACAGTTTGTAAAAAATATATTTTTAAAAAAGGCAGTATCTACAAAGTTTGGTGGATGAAATTCCACTCCGAAGTTTTGAAGGAGATAGAGTTAAATACAGGCAGACAGAAGGAACAGATGGAGGCATCAAAAAATATCTTTGATGCCAAAGCATTGATAATAATATCTGCCTTATAAAATTTTTATATATGAGCTCTCAAAAACTGATGGAGAGACACAATGCTGAATTCTAGTTCATGCTCATCATCATTTTACCTGCATGTACAACTAAGATATTCAGAGTATACAAAATATTACAAGCCCTCTATCCTTATATTACTATCCATGGAAGGCATAAAGTCAACTACCTTAAAATGAGACCACCTTAAATGAAGTCCATGATACAGTCCCCAAACATTATACTGCTGTCCATGAAAGCCATGAAGTCAAATGCCCTATAGTTAGACCACCTTATAATTCAGTGCATGATACAGTCCCCAAACATTATACTGCTGCCCATGGAAGCCATGAAGTCAAATGCCTTATAGTTAGACCACCTTATAATTCAGTGCATGATACAGTTCCCAAACATTATACTGCTGTCCATGGAAGCCATGAAGTCAAATGCCTTATAGTTAGACCACCTTATAATTCAGTGCATGATACAGTCCCCAAACATTATACTGCTGCCCATGGAAGCCATGAAGTCAAATGCCTTATAGTTAGACCACCTTATAATTCAGTGCATGATACATATAATTTTACATGCACCACTTAACAATATGTGATCCATGACCAAACCCATATTATTACAGGAACTGTGTTATAATGAAAAGCTTCATGTCAGGAACTGTTATAATTAAAGGCCTTATAACAGGAACTGTGTCATAATGAAAAGCCTTATATCAGGAACTGTTTTAATGAAAGGCCATATAATAAGAACTGTGTTATAATGAAAGGCCTAATAACAAAAATTGTGATATAATGAAAAGCCTTATATCAGGAACTGTTTTAATCAAAGGCCATATAAACGGAACTGTGTTATAATGAAACGCCTTATATTGTGTTACGTGTCGCATCGTTCAAAGTAACACAAAGAAAAGAGCGAAGACAACAAGCTTTGTAAGTTTTAACAAAAATAATTTATTTCCCATGAACACACGGTAAAAGGTAAAAAGATGAAATAGGACTTACGATTTGGGAAGAAAGTCCAAACATTTGTCCTTGAATTGTGAAAAAACATAAGTTCTATCAATAAACAGTTCAAATTGAAGCTAGTCTGAAACTCAGTTCCGTTCCAAGATGGTGGATGATGACGTCAGACGAAGTTTTTACACAAATGGCCAGAATTCTCACTTTGAATCACACTTTGTACTGTTCTGTTCCAGTTTTAGAATTAATTTCACCAAATGTCTTTGTCCAAAGCCAGTTGTGTAGTTCTCCAGGGAAAATAATTATTGTTTAAAAAGTAGATGAAGTGTGGCTATCATCCATAACGATATACATCTCGGTCTACAGACGTACAAATGAACAACTCTTTCTAGCACCAGAAAAGAATACCTTCTTCTAAAGGTATTGAAACGACTCTACAAGGTGTTAAAATATGACTCGGACCCCTATTTCACAGATACCTGAGTATTTAAAACTGAACGAAAACGTCATTTCATGTACACGCACGAAGGACACGTGGTGATTTCGAAATCTCACCATTGCAGTTCAGAATGTCAACAAGTATAATTAGAAATAACCATGGTCACAACCAATAATCTACCTAGCTTGTTTATCAAGCCAGCAATGGAAGAAAATTGCTTACGAAATCATAAGACTCATATTTACGTTCTAAACAAGACGACGTTTCTTTCAAAATGTCATACCCTGTGAATATAATCATCATCACAATAATAATTATATATGATGATACAAAAATGAAATAGAAAGAATTCAAATTTTAACACACAAGTAATTAAACTACATGGTCTTAACAATTGAGGGAGCAATCTACTATTGTGCCATGTCATGAATTAGTTTAAATAAGGGCACTGCAGTAGCTCAGTTGTTACGGCATCAGGCTCCTAATCCAAAGGCTGCAGGTTCAATACCTTCCCAAGCCAGCTACCTTTGCATATCCCTGGAATAGACAGCTTCCATTTCCTCAGCATAATATAGCCAATGATATGGTTAAAAGCACTATTAATACAAATAAACCAAATTTAAACTGCATGCAGTTATGAGATAGAGTCAATGCCAAATTTATAATACATTTTATATAAAAAGGTTAACCAAGGTCTAGACCTCTCCATTATAAATGGTTTTAGTGTTTCCCTGATGAAATAAAGAAGCACTTTTCAAATTTCTATTCAGTTTAGAAGTATAAATTTACTGCAAAGCATGACCCCAAAAATTTATGTGAACTAATAATTTTCAGGCAAACCTGTTATTAAAGGAACACAAAATATGATTAACATTTAAGACCTAATATGTCCAAATGAAAAATCCTTGCTACAGGATTACCTGCCTTTGATTCCACTTTTGCTGTTTCATAAAGGGTTTACTTATGACTGGTGCCTCTGATTCCACTTTTGGTGTTCCATGGGGGATGTCTTAGGACTGGTGCCTTTGAATCCACTTTTGGGGTTATATTAGGGGTCTCATAGGACTGTTGCCTTTGATTCCATTCTTGTGGTTTCATTAGGGGTCTCATAGAACAGTTGCATTTGATTCCACTTTAGAGGTTTCAGAAGGGTTTTCTTGGGACTGGTGCCTTTCATTCCAATTTTTGATTTTCATTAGGGGTATCTTAGGACTGGTGCCTTTAATTCCACATTTGGGATTTTATTAAGGGTGTCTTAGAACTGGTGTTTCTGATTCAACTTTTGGGGTTTCAGTAGGGCTTTCTTAGGACTGAGGCCTTTGATTCCACTTTTGGGGTATGATTATGGGTCTCTTAGGACAGGTGCCTTTGATTCCACATTAGTGGTTTCATTTGGGGTCTCTTAGGACAGCTCATTTTCATTCCACTTTTGGGGTTTCATTAGGGGTCTATTAAGACAGGTTCTGACGTAAGTCAGCAAGCATCCTATTGATTAAATTGTATTTGACCGTAAAATGATCCCAGATCAAGCAAAAATGTAAGTAACTTTTATTTACTTGCATCTTTGCCCATAGTGTGTTTTCAATATACAGCCTATACTAACCATCAGGTGTATTCTTGTCAGGATGCTGAACTTTTATTGAGAACTCCCCTGTGCAGTTTTGTAGTCAAAAGATCGTGATGCTGATGAAGTGGAAGAGGTCAAGCCATCAGTAAAACTGAAATGCATCAGAATTCATTAAACTACTTACAAACAATAAAGATGTATTATTATAGGATACCTGTTCTGTGCTTTGAGATTTTCTGACACATTAGTGGTTATACATGTACTAGTCAGTAAAATTAGTTTATTCTGGCAATGTCTTTGCAGTTCTAATAGAGAGTTATATACCTTTATCAGCAAATCTGAAAATGCACTATAAGGTAATTAACCCTGCGCCATTTAAAAAAGTGTTAGGGATGCTGACACACACTTTATTTGTCTGTCTGTCCATCTCTGTTCTATCCTTTACAACATCTGAAAAATCCAGGCTGGAAGTTAATGAAACCGTGTAGTTTTGTTGTCCCTATAGCAATGATGTGCAAGAGGGGAGTCATTAATTGCTCCCACAGCTGGGGACCAAAACTGGTGGCCTACGTTCCAATGCACTGAACGTTTAATTACAATGACATTTTCAAATCTTTTCTGACCAAACTTCATATACACAGCAACAGCCGGTAGATGCATCATACAGCGTATGAGATGAATTTTGTATTGTGACCCCTCGAGTTATGGATGAAGAGATTTGTATTATGAACCACTATATGGTGTTAGGGATGAGTAGCTTTATATCAAGATCTATGGGTCACTGTTTGGTGTCAGGGATGAACATATTTGTATTATGACTCACTGTATGGTGTTAGGGATGAGTAGATTTGTATTATGACCCACTGTCTGGTGGTAGGGATGAACAGATTTGTATTGTGACTCACTGTCTGGTGTTAGGGATGAGTAGATTTGTATTATGACCCACTGTCTGGTATTAGGGATGAACATATTTGTATTATGACCCACTGTCTGGTGTTATGGATGAGTAGATTTATATTATGACCCACTGTCTGGTGTTAGGGATGAACAGATTTTTATTAGGAACCACCATCTGGTGTTAGGTATGAGTAGATTCGTATTCTTACCCACTGTCTTGTGTTAGGGATGAACAGATCTGTATTATGAACCACTGTCTGGTGTTAGGGATGAACAGATTTGTATTATGAACTACTGTCTGGTGTTAAGAGTTGAACAGATCTGTATTATAAACCACTGTCTGATGTTAGGGATGAGTAGATTTTTATTATGACCCACTGTTTAGTGTTAGGGATGAGTAGATATGTATTATGACCCACCATCTAGTGG
This sequence comes from Megalonaias nervosa, assembly GCA_016617855.1. Classification (NCBI taxonomy): domain Eukaryota; kingdom Metazoa; phylum Mollusca; class Bivalvia; order Unionida; family Unionidae; genus Megalonaias; species Megalonaias nervosa. Next base: position 9,147 of record JAECUM010030816.1, on the reverse strand, counting down.
TAGGGATAAACAGATCTATATTATGAACAACTGTCTGGTGTTAGGAATGAACAGATCTGTATTATGAACCACCATCTGGTGTTAAGGATGAACAGATCTGTATTTTATGACCCACTGTCTGGTGTTAGGGATGAACAGATTTGTATTATGACCCACTGTCTGGTGTTAAGGATGAATAGATTTATATTATGATCTATGGGTCAATGTCTGGTGTTAGGAATGGGTAGATTTGGAATATTCAGTGAAAAGCATAGAGGTATAATTGTTCTAGTCTACCCTTCGTGGTTTTATTGAAAATTACATATTTGTCAATACTTAAATTTGTGGATTGTTGAAGGCTGTTTGGTGCTTGCTTGGTGTTTTATGGCACAACCGCACAAGTAGGTCATCTAGGGTGGAGGCAACTGCAGTAAAGCACATGATAGGCTATACATGGCAACCATTATAAATGGTGGAAGAAGAACCTGGGAAAACCCCAGGAAGAACTACTGAGCCATGGGAAGCTAATGGCAAGCTTTTTCACATACCCACACTGGCTGAGCCCAAGACTTGAATCCCACATGGACAGATGAGACAGCAGTGATCTGTAAAAGTGAATGCCTTAGTCTACTCATCCAGCTGGGGCCATAGACCACTCAGCCACCAGGGGCCTTAGACAACTTAGTCACCTGGGGCCTTAGATCACTCAACCACCTGGGGCTCTCTGATGACCTGGGGTAAATCAAAAATCTAAAGCGTGTTTTGGTTTTTAAACACCAAGTAAAAGAACTAAATATAAATAAAACCATTCCCCAACAAATCAAACAAATCAATGAAAAATAGCAAGAAAATTATGGCACTCAAAATAATCATAAAATGCAAGAAAACTGCAAATCCAAGTAAACACACTGTATTAAATTCAGTTATTCACATGCCAATATGACTAATTGTAAATTTTAACCTTTACCCAACACAATCAGTGACAACCCTACATGCTTCCCTTTGTTCAATTTATAGGCTGTTACAAAAACTATTATACCAGTATTCATTCTATGCTGTCTTTACCACTCACTTTAGGGTTTGGAAGACAATTTCTGCTTCTTTGCAGCTTTTTCATTGTTCTCATCTTTTGGTTTCTTCCTCTTTTCAACAGTAGGCTAAGCTAAGGCTCTTTTCTTGAATGCCTCACGCTCTCTCAACAATTCTGGATCTATTTTGACCTTTATAGATTTTTAATCAGTAATCTGGAATAAGAAGGTGGAAATGTTTTTACAAATCCAGTCTGTATATTGTTTCGATAGAATACATTATGTGGAAAGTGAATCTGTATTACTCCAAATTTCGCGTTTATACAATAAAAGCTATACAGAATGATAGAGAATTGAACTTTGAACAGAAACCAGTAATTCTCTCAGTACCGGTTTAGAGCTAGATGGTCTGATAGATACGTGAGCTGTAACATAAGCTATAATAGAGAATAAATAAATAACAAAAAAGTAGTGTATTAAAAATGTTGTGCTAAACAACTACTTCAGTCACCCTCAGCTCCGTATGTTATTTGAATCAAGGTGGATAGGAAGCTTGCGGTTGCAGTTACATAGAAAGGATCACATGTGTTGCAATTCTGAATTACACCTCTCCCTCGATAACTCGCGCACATCGGGGTCCAAAAACACAGGCCGCACTATAAGCGAGCGCGCGAGTTACCGAGGGACCTCCAAAAAACCCGCTAGACATCCAGAAAACCGCGGGGTTGGGGGGGGAGGTCCTGGGCTGTTTAATGGCTGAATCCTCGTTTTATAATCGAGTCGAGAAAAATCGTCAATAAAGCATTTTTTCTGATGAAATTGTTCGTTATTATCTATATATCACATTTATTTTAAAATGTCCAACATCTGAAAGATCGATAACATTATTGCAACTGGTTTCAACAACCAAACACGTGATGCCAAAACATTTGTGTATTACGTCATGGGTTTTTGTTTTGTTGATTAGTCTGGTTCCCGAGTGTTGTATAATAGTATTTCACGAAACTAGAAGTCTACGTAAACAGGGAACCAGACTAACTATTGATACACTACCAAACAAGATTCCTTTTTATCAAAAACACGTTTTTTTCGTCAGACAATCGTCTACGTCGAAACACAATTTTTGTATTTTTCATTTAGTAAAATATTGATGCCATGATTTCATTGAAAAAGTAATAGTGAAACTTTTTATCATGCTTGAAGATATCTCTACGTGCGAATAGAATTCTCTGAAACTCGTTTTTCCCACAATGGTCCGTATCTGCGAAACAAAGCTCATTATTTTACGAAGTACTCATTTCGCTTGGTTGCCTTGCTATCTTTAATCACAGTTATGATTGAGTAGGTAATTTTTAAGATAGTTTAATTAGATATGTACACAATAAAATGTATCACAGTGTTCGATTGATCAAATGAATGAGTTACCCGACATACGACCGGTGCCGCTGGTTCTTAAGCTTGTAGGATGTGTATGCCTTTTGACTTTTTTCAATTCCACTGCTTTATTTGATTCAGAAGACGTAATTACCGTGATAATAGAAAACCATCTGTTGTATTGTTGCACTAAATAAAAAGAGGGCCTCCCTCTTTTCATTTAGTGCAACAATACAACAGATGCTTCCGCTAATCCGATATCAAACCACGGTGTACATAACTGAAACATACTGCTTACAGCACTCTGTGAAATGCCAGAGGAAGTGTTTATACATTATTAATTTGGTTTACAAACAATGTGTGTCAAAGTTACAATTTTGATAACTACAACTAGTAAATCCTCCCACTGACATAAATAAAAATAAAACATGTTGGATACCATGTTTTTTATTTGTCTTCTGCTGCCTGAGATTCCTGACGTATGTGAGCTTAATATTCTAGTATACTGTATGTCAGCATGGTCATGTAAGTGAATTTACTCATCTGAAATTAAATATTAATTTTTCTAAAAAATTAATAGCAATATAGTTTATGCAAAGTCTATTCAATCCTGACTAATGAAGGCTTTGCACCTTAAATGTCATCACAAAGTTTCCAGAGGTCATTCATATATGACATCGCACACCGAGGGTGATCGAACAAGTATGATGATGGGAGTTGCAGTATTTAAAAATATGTGATGTCACAAAACCAACACTAGCACCATCTACCACAGACATAATTTAGAATGCAATGTTTTATTGTTTTTCTAATGCAAAGGGATTTCAAAATAATTTTAATTTTGACAATTTGTATTGGTTGGGGTGTGTGAAAGGTTTGTGACATCGTACGATGGGGCTGAGTTTTTGTGACGGGGACGGGGTTTAAAAAATCCTCCCAAATTGCGTGAAGTCGTATATGAATGACCCCAGACTAAAATTATTGATCACTGTGGACATTTACAAAGGAGGCCAGGTACTAAATTGGGTCAAGAGAAAAGGACCTCATGTGAAATCAGAGTAACTAACAGGATAATAAAATTGCTATTTTCAACAGCTGCAGCTTTCGTTGTGAGATTAGAGCACGCTAACACCTTTAGATTGACTTCATCCAAATGTATCCATTACGTAATTTAACATTTGTTTATGCCGAATATACATCTCGAACAGTGTGTATATTATGACTTTCTAAAGGAATATGGATGTATGAGGATCCTAATAAAATGAATACTCGCCATTTTAAAATATGTGCAATCAAATCGTAAAAAATAACCCTCATTACTGAAATAGTCGATACCGAACGTCTACATGACCTGCATGACTTATACTATAACAGTTGCCATTACTTCAGGGTATTAAAATGCATGTTCTAACATTAAAAATAGTTCATAAAAAATACAAAATATATTAAATCGTACCCCGCTTTACGTGAACAGTATGCATCTTCACACTTTTCCTCGGTAATTTCAATGTGCAGACGGTGCGGAGGCTGGTTCTTCTTCATAGATGGCGAATCTTATTTTCAAACTCCAAAACTTTGATCTCTTGTATATATCCTTGCGTAAAATAGTTCAAACCCTTCTGCAACACTTTACTGGAAAGTTTATCATGTTCAAGAAGGTATTTAAGTGAAATGTTATCGGGAATACGCGAGAGAGAATCTGACATGGTGCCTGTATTCTGTGATGATTCAGCCATTTTAACGGGAAGCTTGGGGTACCTAGTAACAGTCTCCAAGGAGGCGGGGCTGATCTACTCATTTCGGATCTATGCATTGGGTTCTCAGCGAAACGTTCGCGGACATATCTGTTACAGTAGATTGACACATTTTACGTTTACGTTTTACGTTTTGTCATTACAAGAGGACACAATGGATTTATGATGATTACACTTAAATGGAACTAAAAGACAGAACTAGAACACAAATTTCAATTGATAAAAAAATTATTTAACTGGTATTTATTTATTAAAGTACTGCCTCCACTTCGCGTAAGTGACATTTTCATTGATCGAAATCTGGTTGAATAGTGTTAATTGCGGTTTACTAAGAATGTCGTTTGAAAAGAAAATGTAACAAATTATATGACTTCTTATTAAAAGTCGTTATTTCATAATGTTGATTAAATTTCCAGGTCCTATCTACCGTTTTCGACGATAAAACGAGCGATATCAAGTTTCCGTTACCAATTTCGATCGCGATTTTCTTCAAGTTCAACCAATTGGGATTAATTATTTTTGTATTTTCTGGTTTAAAAATTGGGATCCACGCCTAACCCCGCATTATGAGCGGGTTCGCCAGTTATCAGGGCGCGAGTTATCGAGGGAGTGGTGTATGAGGCAAAATCGCCACTATCACTGAATGAGAGAATTGTTGAGACAGAATAGCAGATGTTTGAGTCAGAGTCGCCATAACTTGCTATGAGGAAATCTGTAGGAAACAAATCTGTTAAGTTGAATGTATTGGGGACAGAATGAGTAGTATGGCTCCAGGGAACCAACTGCTGTCTACCACTGGCCGAGTGCAGTTTATACGTGGTATAAATAAAACTTCGCCTATGAGGCAATGATTCATTAGAAGAACATTATAGGTAGTGAAGTAAGGAAGTTAAAATGACACCATATCCACTTCAGAAAACCAGATAAATTCATTTCTTTGCAAGTATGGAGATAAGTAAAAGCAGATAAATCAGAGTTCTCTAGAAAACGGGAAGCAAATTCAGAACAATATCAAGACTTCAATATTGTAGCTTATGTACAAGTCCTCAAAGCCTAGCAAGTTCCAAGACAATCGGCAAGATTGAAAAATGATGAGAAGATAATAAGCTAATAAAACACTTGCACTCTAAAGACTGATCACCTGTAATAGAATTATTGCTAACTATGCCAACGCAGCAAATGACCCTCGTCTATGATTAGCTAATAGTTTATTGAAACTTTGTGGGCGTGTCTGAGAAAACTGGATTTGCAGAATAGTCTATAATAATAAACACTGACATCTCAGTGAGAATCTATCTAGCAATCACCTTGTACATTCCATTCATTGTGTAAACATCATTTAGTTATTACATATTAGATATCAGCTTCAGCAATCTCTAAAGCTTCCATAAAATACTTATTAATGTAACTTTTTATATCTCTACAATTGTCCGAATAATATATCCGTATAGAGAATCTGAATTCCAAATACAAATAATTAATAATATTGATTGAATTCGCATACTTTGAAATGACAAGTATTGTTTCTTTGTGTCAACTTTGATATGTCAAAGGGTAAGCTATACTTGCGTTTTCAAGTCGTTTTATTACATACACTGCTCCTTTGATGAATTTCACACCCTCCAAAGGTAGGGTTACTCAAGTACATGCTTAACTTTCTTATTATTTATTTATGTAATCGGACCTTTTATTTTGTATTTATTTTCTCATAGCATTTACATGGGTGAAAGATGTACACAGGTACATATATATACAGGAGTGAAAGTTGACATCCTTGGAGTACTCCTCTAGTTAAATTATACGCTCAGTTACCGGACCATTAATAAATATTTTTTTTTCTCTGTAAATGTATGCATGTAGTGAACCTCACGTTAAACCCTAAGTTATAATGTATTTTAAAAATGGAACGTCAATTTACAATGCAATAAGACACGGACATGGGGATAGCATACAAGTCACATACAGAAATAAAACAAAAAGAAAACAACTAAGGGAAATGAACTCAAAAGTAAATTTTCTTACTGATTATTGAGAAATTACAAACATATCCTATTATTTATTTTGTTTACTTGGGAGTTCAACCGGTTGAAATCATGTTCTCGATAATAGAATAAAATCATCAATACAGTATTTCATGTAAAAAAATATTCGAATTTATTTTTCTTGTGTACCGAATCCTCCATTCATTTTTACATCTGATCTTCAATGAGGATTGGTTTATGAAAGTGATCATGTGAAGGTTAGAAAATGTTCCAATAACCATGAACACGATTTCAAACGATATAGTGTATGTGTTTATGTTAAAGGTGTTACTAATACCAATATCATATAGTATCCTTTTCTGTCCTCGTTTCCAAACCATTAAGGACAAAGAGAGTCCGGATGATTTTAAAGCTTTTCATCCTTTAATGTAATATGTATATTTGATTTATTTTAAAACAGTGAAAGACACCTTTTTCATCCCAGAGATAGGCGACTTAATTTTTTTTCGTTTCCCTGTTCATACAGTTGCTTTGTACTTGAACTTACGCAAACGTTTTTTTTTTTAAAAAATGTTGAATTTTAAAACAATATTATTTATCTTCCCTGTGCTGAACTGTTTGACGAACCGCAACTCGAACATCGTTTAATACAAATAATTCAAAATAAATGAAACCATTTATAGGGCGCCTTGAGCACCTGTAGCTTATAAATCCACTAATAATCTATGGCAATATATTAATTATTAAGAAAAGATAGAAGTTCAAATTAAACTAAAGGTTGTAAATGAATTTAACAAGACTGAAGATCAGATTGTGAAAATACGTTATGCAACTCAAGATAAGAAACTTTTATTGACATTTTACCTCGTCTAATTAAAGGTACAAAATCAAAATATCTCAGATCATTGGAAATGAAAGCGATTGATGCAAGCAAGAAGGAAAACAGGTGCGAGGTATGGATACGTTTGTTTGATTATTTAACAACTGAAATTAGTGGTAGTCTGAAATTTAGAATTGGTTAAAGCGCATTAATTTCAAAATTCAAGAAGAGTCAATACAGATGTGTCGTGGGCAAAGCGTTTGGTGACATTAGGTCCCACCCATCACCATTATCTTCTTTTCACAATCTGGACATAGGATGTTGATTCTATAACTTGATAAATGATTTCATTTCTGATCCGGGTGGGCCAAAAGGTGCCGCGATTCGTCATCTGACACTTGCTTTGGTAAGTTGCTGTTTACATTTAGTCCTTTCTTTATAGCCGTCTCACACTATCAGAGAACCAATCATTAATTATACTTGAGGGAGTGTAGCAGATATTGCCAATTAAAATTTCTTTGACATTGTATATGCACGATTAGAACAGGATATAAGTGTAAGATGCATCTTGGACAGACTTGTACTGTTAGCATTACTTGTAGATAGACGACAGCTACTTAGAGGAAGTTCGCATAAATAATTGCCTGAATGGATTAAAAATGTTAAAAGGAGTTTCTATCAGTGTGCACAAAAAATATAGTTAATGTCTATTTTATGCAATAGGATTAATATTAAACAACCACCAACGATTATGTATAGGTGGTTCAAAAACGTCCAATTAAAACAGAAGGCATTGAAGAATCTTTGAATAAACTTAATGTATCTGTCAATCTTTGTAACATCTTAGGAAACAGCCATAGCATTACTTGCATCAAATACTTCAACAAAAAGGTAAAAACACCTAGATATGTTAATTGTGCTCTGTAATAAAGAAAATGTCGCTAATGCGTAATGAATCATTTATCCAGAGTAATATGATTTGTAAATTATTTATAATGAATATAAAAGGCTATATAACCAGTTAAACAATTTGTATAGATAATACCGTGAAAAGAATCAGATGTGAAATACAAAAATTACAAAGTATCGGCGATAGTTCAAAGTTTTCCCTTGATTTCTTGTGTTTTGAATATATACATGAATGACTTTATTCCTGAAGCACCAGCCTAACCTACCATGGAAAATACTAAGAGCTTAACTTATCATATCAGGGTGTGATCTGCACAATAAATTAAAGCCATGTTCTACTCTGAGTAGTTTAAAGCAAATGGTATGAGAAATTATCACAAAAATGTCAAATATTTGATTTGCGAGGAAAAACATGGCAGACAAACGACATCAAGAAATATGCTGCACACCTGGATTATTATAACACAAATTATTTAACATCATTCGGATTTTACGTTATACTTATGGATATATGTAGAATCATGCAATGTGAATAATTTTAGAGGATCGACGTTGTTGTTGCTAAACTTATTGTAATTGAAAGCTTTGCAATCTCAGGAAAAATGTACGGCAAATTATTGTGTAAAATTGCAATTACTTCATCTTCTGCATTTCAGCGGATTTTCGTATGGATTTTGTAGAACTTTTGATCGTTTTCCTTTAATGCATGAAAAAGTACGGATCTGTATGTTTGTAACATCTTTTTCTTGAGGGTGCATCTGTAAAAGAATGAAGTAAAGAAAATCTGTAAAAATATTTCTCCACCATAACACATTGATGGAAAATGTGCAGAAATTTCAGCACACAATGGCTATAGTTACATTATACATATTCGAAATATATAATAATGTTCATTACCAGATAATCGTGTTGAAACAGTATTTGGCTCATCAAAAATTTCCATAAAATTGTCCAACTTAGGTGTGTGTTGACGACAGTGATGAAAACTATAGAGAGAACAATAACAATTTTGGATGGGTTTTTTGTTTAGGCCAGAAAATTTAGAGTAATTAGCTACTATGTAGTGATAAAACTGCACAGATACTTTAAACTTTGTTCACAAAGGAAAGTACTTAAACGAGATGTTTACCCTCATGAACACTTTGGCAATTTTGAAAGCAAATTTCGTTAAACTGAAATTCCCCCGCCATGAAAATATTCTATTCACCTTTCAATACATCGTCATAACATGAATTGAATATCAATGATATCATACAGCGCTAGAGGTAAACATAAGATGTTATACGTGATAGCTACGTAAA
>JAECUM010030815.1:0-35000 GCA_016617855.1 Megalonaias nervosa | reverse complement strand
TACTAAAGATTACCGTGGAGAGGATTTTGTGAGGTGTATTCACTAAGTGGATTATATACTTTGCATTGGATTTTGGTTTGGTTTGATAAGATCGTACAGGTATAGTTTAAGATTTTGAACTAATATTTGTAATATTATTACAAGTTTTGGATTTTCTATTTGTATCGTGCAAAAGTTTAGGGCATTTGCAATTTTTGTGTTTTTGCTTACCTAAGCTGCCTAATTTGGCAAATAGAAAGTGGGCAATCCTTTTGAGCGCAAAAGATGGTCACTGCAATGGGAAGCAAGACCCAAGTGGGGAAAATAAATGCATATTTCCCAACGGAGTTGAAATCGACTGCACAAGGAAGACTACTCTTGGCGTTTCGCAAACCGGGATGCTAGGTGATAGACTTGACAAACTTCACGGAAGAGGAAAGGCCGAGACCGGCGGAGTTACTACAATGCTTGGTGGCAAGGGGCCTCAAGCCGGAGAACATCCAAGGGTTGCAAAATGGAGGGAGAGGAGTCTATTTCATCTTCCCTCAAGGAAAAAGCCCCCTATTCAGAAATGGACATATTCTAGAGATAAAGGGGAAGGAGGTGAAAGTACACGATCCACCACCATTGGTAAAAAAATTAGGCGAGAAATCGATAGAAATACACGTTTCGGGGTTACCATTGGAAGTACCAACTACGGAGTTGTTAGAGAAGATGGAAAGGAAATTTGGGGTGAAACCAAAAGCACAGCAGATGGCGACGTATTGGGGATTCCCAAAAATACTAACTGGTGGAAGGATAATTACGTTACCAGAAACGGAAGCAAGGAAAGTGCCAGCAAATTTTTATGTGCTAGGCTTTCTAGTTAAGACGTGGTACAAGGGTTGCCAGCGTGTACGGGAATGTTACAAATGCGGAAATGTAGGACATCTACAGAGGGACTGTACAGGTCATGCAACAATGCAGAACAATTTACAGAACAATCTACAGAAGTCGTATGCAGAAGTAGCAGCCAGAAAGAATGTCCAAGAAGAAGCGGAGAATGACATCCCAGAATCGGTGGAAATAGGAAACCTGGAAAAAAACGAGATGCAGCCAACGACTAACCAGGATATTAGTCAGGACATTAGCCAGGACACTAGACAGGACACTAGACAGGACACTAGACAGGAAATTAGCGAGGAGACAATACCAGAAGTAGGAACTGCTTCGAACGTGACAGATAGTATGGACTCAATAAACACAACAAAGGAGTCAGATAAATGGATTGATGCCAGTCAGACAAGTTCGGCTGAGAAAAAAAGAGCTAGAGCAAGGGCAAGGAAAATGCAGAAGCAAAAAGAAAAAGAAATGAAGGAAAAGCAGCAGATGGAAAAACAAAAATCATACTATGTTACAGAAGAATCTCACCTGGAGAAAATACAAGACAAATCAGAGTGTCAGATTTTACAAGAATGTAAGACGATCGAAGAATCAGTGATACTAGAATCGCCGCCAAAGGCAGCAGAGAATACGGGAAGAGATGCATCTACACCTATTCTATCGCAAAAGAGAAAGAGATCAGCGTCCACACCAAGGACGCCATCTGAACCAAAAGTGATTGAACTACTAAAAGAGGCAAGGGACTCAAAAAGAGCAATCTCTCTGAACAGAAACAACCAAAGGAAAGCAATTAGTATCCAAGAATACAAAGCAAAAAGGATTGCCCACTAAATGAATGATAGTAATGACAAATAAAAAAAATAAAAAATTAAAAAAAAACAAATTTATAATGTAAAAGAAAATATAACACCTGTATATAGCCAAGATGGAGGGATTGAACCTTCAAATCTTGACTATAAACATTAATGGAATCACTAATAAAATAGATAAACTAATAGCAAAATCTAAACAATATGATATCATATTAATACAAGAAACGCATGGATTAGCCGAACACGTAGTGAAAACACTAGAACAAGAGCTAGATGCTATAGTTTCCACTAGCAATCATCCTGGTAAAAATATAGCAGGAGTTGCGACAATTGTTCGGCGATCAGCCAAAGATTTGAACTTTGAAGAAATGAAAACAAAAAGTGATTTAAAAGGTCGACTACTACATATAAGATTAAATAATTGGAATATTTTTAATATCTATGCACCAGCTGGGGGAATCAACCCCATAAAGATTACATTCATTACAACCATAAATAAATATATTCAACAATACTCATCAGAACCATGTAGAATGGGTGGGGATTTTAATTGGATACATAGCGAATTAGACAAGAGCGCGAAACTCTCAGAATCTGATAAATCAATTCGCAAATGGATAAACTTATTTATAAAAATAAATAGTATAGTGGATACGTATAGGTGGATAAACAAAGATACCAGAAAATATACCTATGTTTACGATACAACGAAGGGAAGTAGGCTAGATACGTTTTATATTTCGGAAAATTATATAAGGACAGTAAAAAGTTGTAATATACATGAAGACCGCATAGCAGACCATAACCCAGTCGTACTGGAATTAGAGTTCTTAAATAAAATAAAATGGGGAGCAGGGTTATGGAAAATGAATAACATCCACCTTTTGGACAAAAATTATTTAGACACAATTCATATACATATAAATAGACTTAAAGAAGATAAATTAGGAGATATTATGGAGGACTGGGAAATCTTAAATAAGATTTTAAACAACTAACTAAATATTATAGCAAAACTTAAAAACCAATGGCTACAACAATTTTATACAGAAATACAAATGAAAGATAAACCTTTAAGGGAGCAAGAAAATGAAATAGTTAAACAGTGGGAAGAAATGGAGAAAGAAAAAACAGATGGGGTCAAAATAAGAGCAGGGAAATTTGATAATTTATACAGTAAAGGGAGGGGATTGTATAGACGTTTGGAAATTAAAAGAGGGGGACTAAAAAGAATTGAGGAAATAAAGGTAGGAGACAAAATTTATAAAGATAAGAAAAACATTTTAAACGGGATTCAGAATTATTATACTAATATGTTTAAAACTCAAAATATAGATGTAGACAGTATAGCACAATATATAGAACAAACGAAAGATAACCAAATCTCTAAAACTGATAAGGAAAATTGTGAAAAATTTATTACCGCTGAAGAAATTAAAAATGCTATTAAAAGTTTAAAAAAGGGGAAATCACCAGGTTCGGATGGTATAACATCGGACTTTTATAAAATGTTTATGGAAGAACTAGTAGATTTCCTAGAACTGTTGTTTAATAATATCTTATTTCATGGGGAAATGCCAAAAACTTTAAGGGAGGGGGTCATTACCTTATTATATAAAGGAAAAGAAGATAGATCTGACATTAAAAATTGGAGACCTATAATTCTTCTTAATACTGATTACAAAATATTAAGCAAAGTTTTAACAAATAGGATTAGAAAATGTTTAAACAATATAATCGATTTTAACCAAAGCTGTGGGGGGATAGGGAGGAAAATTATAAATAATACGTTATCTATAACTGCGATTATAGAACTTATAAAAAACATAAATGAAAAAGCAGTTATGTTTTTATTTGATCAAGAAAAGGCATTCGACAGAATAGAGCACGAATTTATTTTTAAAGCCTTGGAAAAGTGTGGATTTGGTGTAAATATTACAAATTGGATTAAAGCTATGTATAAAAACATTACATCTAGAATAACGATAAATGGGACCCTAACGGGGGAATTCATGCTTCAACGCTCAGTGAGACAGGGCTGTCCCCTGTCCATGCTACTCTATGTAATCTCGATAGAATCCTTGAATATAAACATTAAAAATAATACCAATATTCAAGGAATTAAAATACCAAATATGAAAGATGAATTCAAAACTATTTTGCATGGAGATGACTGCACGAACTTCACCAGAGATGGATATTCTTTCAAAGATTTACAAGATGAATTCTCTAAATTTGGAAAGGCCTCTGGTTCAGCTATAAAATCACAATAAAACGGAAATTTTATTAATAGGAAACTAGAGGGGAAATCACCCAGGTCTCCCGCCAAACCTGATTAGAACTCATGTCAAAGCATTAGGAATTTATTTTGGACTAAACTGTACTCACAAGAACTATCGTGAGTTAATAACAAAATTTGACGCACAGATCGAGACTTGGTCGCATATGAAGATTAACTTAATAGACCGAATACAGATCGCTAAGACCTATATGCATAGCCAATTGAACGACATTTTGAATACAACTCACTTGACAGAAGCCATGATAGGCAATACAGAAGAAAAATAATGAGCTTTATTTGGGATAACAAAATTCACTATCTAAGAAAGAAATATATATGTAGACCCAAGGCTAGGGGGGATTAGACCTCCTAAATCTGAGCGTAAAGCAGAAAGCCATTATTCTTAATAGGTTTAAAAATCTAAATGGAAAACCAAAATATCCATGGGAAGCAATAAATATCTACATATACGGGTATCTATGTAGCTTTAATAAAGAAATCTATATGAATAATATACTAATGAAACTGTTGGAACCACCTGGTGCGTATAGAAGAGCAAAAGAATTAATATATAGATATAGAAATAACATTAATTTATGGAATAAAAATAATGATATTTGTAAAGTTTTAAATGAACCACTCGCTCAAGAGAAACATGAAATCGAGTTTAAAAACCCGGGATTAAACTGGGAAATAATGTAAAAGAAATGGGCAGGCATAAAGTCGCCTGCCATACAAAGTAGGTTATATGTTTATCTTCACGATAAATGGCTTACAGGTAAAACAGCTTTTAACAGACATTTAACTGCAAAATTACCAAAATGTAGACTTTGTGGAAATTGCGTAGACTCAAAAAAAAACCACTTAATATTAGAATGTCCAAAAAACGAATAAGAAAGATCAAGTATTAAAAATAAAATTGATACAAAATTTGGGAATAATGAAACTTCACAACTTTTATATACGAATGGTATAAAGGATAGCAAAATATATAACGAATTAATAGGTTTTATTAATAAAATTATGAAAACACTACGAGAATACAAATAGATATTTTATCATATTTACAGAAAAAAAGAATTTCATTATACTATATGTTTATAGATACACTATGCCTGTGGGATCTGTTTTTAATAATGTATAGTTAACAACTACATATAAAAAGAATTAGAATATACAAGGGGGAGAACAAGGTGCGGTGCCAAAGCTACGTGACTCACGTGAGGTAGCACGAACCGTACCGGTTCTCCCCACCTCAAAGTAACACTAAACATTCACATTCTCTTTAATACACATATGATCTACTCTGCTATCTAACTATCTTCTCTTAACACACTCTAAATACAAAGAGGTTTCAAGGATCGGGAAACCGGTATCGATCTTATATCACAACCGGTTTCCCGGGTCAAAAGAAACCAATAAAATTAAAGAACAACCAAAAAAAAATTTGATCCATGTAGCCAGCCCTACAAAACCACAAAACAACGTACATAACAAATAGCAGAAGCATATAGCAAACACTGGGCAACATAGATCCTTGGCAAGGATCACAGAATTTAAGTAAACTCCGAATCCAGCCTGGGATAAGGAGTCCTTTTTTCACACTAGAATAGGAAAGATGTAGAAACCTTAATTCAAAATTATAAAAATGAAATTTCTTAAAAAATAACACAAATAGCACATACACCTAAAGAAACAATGACATATAAAAACCTTTCAACTTTCGGAACTAGGGGGTCCCTCAGATGATGATAATTCTGAGAGGGACCACACCAATAAACATATAATATAGAAACTGACTGACTTTCTCCAGTCAGTGTGAATTCAATGAGTACAAAGTTACATCGTTTGTCCACTTGTACAAGGGGAAAGACTGCATACAATCCTTCAACAACCTTCGCTTCATTATCCTGCTGTAACGAGCCGGTGAAATCCTCGCACATATCTATCCTGAATCGCATGTTGCGTCACACCGGAAAATAGCTCCTCCTTGAGTCTTTGTTACTTCAGGAAAGGACGAGAGACCACACATACAGTGTCTGCGTGTCTTCTTCTCCAGGAGAAACATCATTAACAGAACTCTAACCTGTAAATGATATTCATCGACCTCACAAAAACCTTTGACACAGGCAGCCTTGTAGGCTTTATGAAGATTGTGGCAAACTTTGGTTGCCCGGACAAATCGATCGAGATGGTTCGGCAATTCTGTGATGGCATGCTTGCTCATATCGTGGATGTCGACGAGGCATCTGAACCATTCCCAATGCAAACTTTCAGTCTGGCATGCAACTAAGTATTTACCATTTGTTTTCATCTTGCAATAATTTTGATCTCATAATCAGAGGCGATGCACCAGGCTGAATCAGGAATGCCTTACACAAGGTCTGCCGTCACATTATATGACCAAACCCTCCTGACAGCGGATAAATTAACAGGTCAACAGGTCACGTGCAGTCCACAGCTATGATGAAACCAAAGCCAGAATGACTACAGCACGTATGTCCGAGCGCAGAGGAGTTAGTCTACAAAAACAACTTCAGGTATACAAATTCGCTGTGTTTCCGACCCTGCTGTATGCTTTGCGAAACCTGAGAGGTGTGAAAACTCCATGCCAAGAAGATGAACTATTTTCACATGGGCTGCTTGAGGAAATGGATGAGGATATTATGGGAAGAACGAGTCCTAGACAGGTATGTTCTCAAACGGACAGACATTCCAAGCTGATAAAATCACAGTTGAGACGTGCAGGCAATATCAATATGATGTCGGAAGAGAGACAACAAAAGAAGATCTAGTGTGAAATGTCAAGTTTGCTACCTGCGTTTCTGATAGAACAGCAGTCCACAAATGAACATCAGACTAGTTATAGCAAAGGCTTGATGTGCTGTAATGTTCGTCAAAATATATTGCAGCCAAGCAGCCACAAAGTCAGCTGTCGGGGTTTTAAGGTGTTGGAACAAAAGCATAGAAGCGGTTTTAGCAAGTGCCGTTCTTAGTAAGAATTAACTCAGAATTACGAATCTAGCTCTTGCATGTACTAAATGTCCAAACAAATGAAGGGTTCTGTAAATAGAAATTATTTTGAACATAAACTAGAAAATCTTTGGAATATGCAGCTAGAGTGAACAGTGTTCTGAACAAGTGCACTTTTGCCGATGAAATACATGATTCCCCGAAACAAGAGAAATCAATTGCTAATGACAGAAGTCGTTACGTGACCTGTTAGGTATTCAGTATGATGACTTAATTATGTTTACATGCCTTGGTTCAACAGAAAAAAATATCGAATGAAAAGTCAAATTACAGAAATATTCATTTGGCATGTGAACTTTTCTGCGGAAACTGCCAGAAATAAATCATATGTATCGTCTTACGTAATGCAACAAAATCTTTGCATGGTTTCATTTCTTACAGCTGCATTCAATCATATAGTGGATCGGAAAGTACCTCTTCGGCTTCCTACATTTGACAAAGGTCGATTTGAAGCGAAGTGGAATGATGACCCTTGCCTTTTCAACATGGTATTTCACTTCTTCAATGTCACCTAGCTGATATGCTTTAGACAATCTCTTAAAGAAGCGTCATTTTTACACTTTCTACGATTAAAGGTCAAAAATACATTCTTTATTAACATAAAATATTTTATGAACTGCACGTCTTGCTCACATATGACTTCTTGAAGACTTCTTAAGAAAGAGATGCAGTATTTCGTCTCAAATTTTAAAACGCAGTACAAATATCTAGAGGCTCCACCGGACAAGGACTTCAGAATATATAGTACGTTTTTTTTCCCCCTACTCGCTGCAAACACTTTAACGTGCACACAGTTCCAAAAGGTACTTAAGTATGACGTCAGTAACGTTCATTTACAGATAAAGTAAAACCCCACCCAACGCACTAACAGTACTTGTTAATAGAATTTGCCTTACGGTTCGCAGCCCATCAGACAGTTCCAATTTCACATAGTCTGAATTAAATGACCAACAATATCCAAGAAATTCTTCTGTCAGTATCCAGGTTGAAGTACATTAAATGCAAACAACAAATTTGGTTCCAAAAACACGCATCTAAATGTTTTATAAAGAGTCTAGCTTTCAGCAACATTTGATCCGAGTGGAGAGATTTTATACTTTTCCAACCGTGTGCGTGCAGGGGAGATAACTCGAAAATCGTTATTACTTCGATTTCAATGAGTTTTGGCTCTTAGATTTTACTATCACGTGACTCTTACACGCTTATAATTTTCGGAGATTTAGTTAGAGATGAATAAATAAAAGTTTACAACCTCAAGGAAAATGTATGTCTCAATTAATTTGAATAAAATAGCATAAGTCAACTGAAAATCCTACTCAGCGAATTAGGATCTTATTCATCGGAAGGAAATGTGTAATTCACAATAAATACCACAAAAAAAATGGTTGGACGATATTGAAGACAGTTTGTGTTTGAAATGGATACGTATTTTCTTGCTTTAAAATTTCATTTCACAAAATAGATTTAAATAGGTTTATTAAAGGAATTTCAAAACGTGTCAGAGTTTATAATTATAAACTTGAGACTTTCGAACTGATCAATTTTATACTTCTTTTCAAAAGATTCTACTTTTCAATTTTCAACAGTACGAAAGTGAAGTTTTGTTATTTTGCTTGTAAACGAAATTCTGCAATATATTATTTATTTATGACATGAACCAATCTGATTCGGATAATACACACTGCACAGACGACAATGAAATTACCGGATGATGCACACTGCACAGACGACAACGAAATTACCGAAGAAATCGTGCTGATGGACTATTGTTAAGCACTTTAAGCATTTAATAGTTTCCAAGGTAATAGCTTTTATACACAATAGTTACGTTTTCCAAAAAATAAACGATCAATGTGTGTAATAATATAGTGTAATATTTAAATGAAAAACACACGAAATGATATTTACATTACACTTTTGTGTCACAACAATAATCCATAGCAAAATAATGCAAATAAACAGTGTTGCTTGGTTCTAGAGAAAGGATTCTTTTCTACAGTTTTCAATTTCTTATATGTTGACATATAATATTGTTTTCTTTGATTAATGTCCTACAAATAAAGACATCTCTATTTCACTTTTTTTATATATCCCTCAAAGGTGAATGTCTGCATTGCGGTTTGGATGGCCCCTTTGTTCTTCATCAGATTTGAGAACCGGACAAATTTATTTGGAAAGAACATTAAGAGAGATGAGGAAATCCTTGTGTCTTCCATGTCATGGCATATTTTTAATGTTCACTTTTAAGCACGTACGAATACCTCAAGTATAAATGATCGAAAGAAAACAGTATTTGAATTTGTACGTATACATTTTTCAATCATTAAAATTAATGAATTCAAGGTTTATGAATTGTAAATTGACCTTTCAGGGAGTATATGTGAAGTATGAAAACTTTCATGATGGGCCTTGTATTTGCAGTACCAGTGTTGCCTAAAGCAAAGAAAATGTCATCACATCTGACAAGTATTTTCACATTTCAATTCTACCAATATATACAATTTAGGCATTCTGAAGCAGATATTGCGTGTCAGCCGATTAATTGTTCTTTGCTGCTATATCAAAGAGTCAATCCGTATTGTTTTAGAGTCAGTCAGCAGCATACACATAAACTTTCAAAGATGATATCCTTGTTATATACCTTGAACTGCCATTCAACTTCCACTGAAGAAAATATTAAGTTACTAATCATTTAGGTCTTTAATTCACAACAATCGTGGCTTATGTCTGGAAAATCAAAGTTACAATCTTTTAATCTTAATTTATATGAAACTGCCAATGCAACGTCGATTGCAATACGATAATTAATTGATTTAGTGATAATGTCAGTTTTAATTTCAATGACAAGAACATTAAATAGGAAGCAACGGTAGAACTGCTGCCAGAAAGGATAGAGACACGTATTTTGAATTATAAAGAGTTGATTGTGTGCACATTCTTGGAGACCCCTACTTTAAGATAATGTCGAAACACAATACATGCATAATGTAAATCCCTCAGAGTGTCAGTATTCCAAATAACTGTGTCCAACATTCTTAAGACAAGTGTTAAAATTATGCTGCTTAATATCCAAAACATACCGGTAAAATACGCATTTTGAAATGTATGGTTACGTGAAGTACATATCAAACATTCTCTCTCTCTCTCTCTCTCTCTCTCTCTCTCTCTCTCTCTCTCTCTCTCTCTCTCTATATATATATATATATATATATATATATATATATATATATATATATATATATATATATATATATATATATATATATGTGTGTGTGTGTGTGTGTGTGTGTGTGTGTGTGTGTGTGTGTGTGTGCGTGTGAAAAATTGTTAAAAGCTAAGTTAAAAATCCAAATCACAATCACACACCTGACCTGAATCATTGCCTGTTAGCTGTATACAACTAAATCATATCCAATATTTTTTCTATGAGTATGGGTTTCATATTAGGATAATTATTAATAAAAGAAAGCATTCATTTGGGTTTGGGTCTAAGTTATTGGAATTTTCCTATAGCCTACCTGTTATACTCCACATTCAATAATATAATTTTATTAACAGAACTTCTGATTGTACCTAAGATTTATTTTGTAAACAATGGAAACCTTTTAAAATGAAATTTTCCTTTAAGTAATATTTTTATTAGAAAATGTTAATTGTGATCTGAGATCAAATAAAGGACATTACAATCGTGGTTTTTTTTAGAAAGTATTCATTCATGCTATGAGATCCTGAGGCAGAATCAGTTGTATTATTGTTGTGTCCAGGAGTTCATTTGGACTGGAATTTATTTATTCAAATTATTTAATTCAAGTGATTCTTCTCAGGAAATACTCAGTGCTCAGAAATATCAATCTTGGAAAAAGAGACTTGAATTATAGTGAAATTTCAAATAAAGATTTATTCTTGGATTGTATTAGTTGGTTCAACGAAAAACTGTTGATACATCTCGGTGACACTGGCCAATACATGCAGTGGCGTAGCGAGGGTACTTAGCGCCCGGGGACAAAACATAAACTTGGCGCCCCCTTACTTAGCGCCCGGGACAAAACATAAACTTGGCGCCCCCTTCGAGATAACGAATAGTTGTATTTACCTCATTTTGGCGCCCCTGGCACATGGCGCACGGTGACAACTGTACCCCCCCTCGCCCTCCCCAAGCTACGCCACTGAATACATGTACATCAACTCCTCCAGCAATGGATTTAATTTGGATTTTCCAATGACGATTCATTTTGTCTGTAATTCTGGGATTATTTGGGATTTAATTCACACTATTCGTTTCTACATGTTTCACTTTCTTCAATGCTGGCAATTAAACTTGTTTCCTGTGCCATTACGAATAACAAATTTATATTTCAACAGAATCGTAATGCCTCTTAGAATCTTTAAACAACATTAAACAACGTGTCAAAAATGTCAATTCGATATCATTATAAATAGTCAAAGATTATCATTGAAACACACACTAAAGTAGACAAAATATCAACGCAACTGTCTTTGAAACACATACTAAAGTAGATAAAATATCAACTAAACCGGTTAGTCGTGTTTTGTAGTTATTTCATTTTCATTCAGTGCATTGAGTGAATGCATCACTTTATATAACATAAAAAGATTTCACGGAGAGCAGATGTAAGTCAGTTTTTATGATAAGCCCTGAATTAGATGATTACAATTGCAACATTATTATTTATGTGCATATTTGAAATCTTTTGATGACTAATACTTATATGGTAGCATATTAATTCAAGACACCGCATAAATCAGCTGTGAAGAATGCTATCTGACATCTTGATTATATAACTTTAAGTAAGTCTAACTCCATTTGCATTAAAAAGCTAGTTTGCATTTACTCATACTGAATGTAGATTTGGTCATATTGTGGAGCACGTTTTCACGCATCGTTGTCGCCCATGTGACGTGGGACCACTATTATTTACAGAAAACATACCATACGGGCATGCTGACGGCAGTGAAATAAAAACGACGAAATTTTATAGTTTAGAACAAACGTTCAATGTAATGACGATATGGGCACAGAAAGACCAATACGGGTAGTACTAAAAAGACCAATATGGGAAGTAGTAGAAGACCTCTACGAGTTGTAGTAGAAACACCAATACGAGTGGAATTAGAAACACCAATACGGATAGAAGTAGAATAACCAATGCGGGTAGTAGTAAAAAGACTAATACGAGTGGAAGTAGAAAGACCAATATGGGCAATAGTAGAAAGACCAATACGAGGAGAAGTAGAAACACTAATGCTGGTAGAAGTAGAATGACCAATACGTATAGTAATAGAAAGGCCAATACGAGAAGAAGTATAAAGACCATTACGGGTAGTAGACGAATAGCTGAAGACCTAGAAAGACCAATACGGGCAGTAGAGATATCGGTTGTTTCTAAGTGAAACTCTCGCTTTCAATTACACTGTAAAGAACATGACATCGCAAAACTATAGTAGAAGTTACGCTTGAAAAGACAGAAAAGCAGGTTTTGTGTAACCAAGAGTTACAGAATCCCAGACATTATCGAACTGAATGAGGAATTATATGTCAAAATAATGTTTTAGCATAATTTCTTAAGGACATATAAATGCGTCATTGAAAATATAGATTATTAACATATTGACTATTTTATCCAACATTCTCCAAATATTGTAAATTTTAGCTTACTCGCCAGACAATAAAATAAACACTGCATAGACAACTCTACTACAAAGGAATTAATCTATGTAACTTATGATTTTGTACTCCGGTCAAGCCATTTACAACCGCCTTCTTTTTGTATAGATTTTTCGGGTGGGATCGATCGGGATATTTGTAACGTGACTCTGTCTTACTATTGAATTCTTAAGTTTGTTTATATAACAGTTGCCTAATTAAAGATGAATATTCCAAAGTTTGTGTAATGTTATCATAATTACAATATATACAAATGTCTATAGGAAATATTTGGTTTATTAATGAAGCGAAGAATGTGATAGAACAGCTGCCCACACGTAATTGGCATACATTATGTTCTTGAAAATATAATGTGCCAAGCAGCTAGGTATATAGACATTCAGCAGTGGTGGAAATATGTACACTTAAAAGTGTTGATAGTGGATTGCGTCACAGCTTTCGAGGACGGCTGTGGTTCCAGCTTACGAATCTAGTTCTTGTATGTGAATAATCTCCCGAAAATCTTAAAGGTTTCTTAATGTAAAAAGTTCAGATTGTTAGATTGGTTATACATGAATATTACAATGCTGATAGATAACCATCTTTCCTAGCTAATGGTCGTCGATCCTCGTCGTTCCACAAAAAAAAAAAATCTTGGAATATACAGCTGGAAGATACCGTGTTTTTAAGAATTGTCCTATTGCAAATGAAAGAGCTAGTTTACTCTATTCTGCTTTTCCGACATGGTGTATGCATGGGAAGAAACTTGCATATAATAACTACTTCAATTTCAAAGACTGTTTCGTCCTAAATTTTGAAATCTCAGAAAAGTACAGCGTGCGTCTTTTTATTAATATGTAACTAAATAAAAGAAGACAAGGAAAGTTATGTCTCATTCAATCCAGGTTAAAATTGTACATCCCAAATGAAAATCTAACAGAGCTTGGGATTCTCAACCGGAAGCAATTACTTAATTCATAACAACGACTGAACACAGACCAATCACTGGACAACAGAGAGCAGTGAGTGCGCTTGTTTTTAAAATGGATACATAATTTTTTTCAAATTTCAAAGAATGAAACAGTGTTCATAGGTTTATTAAAAGAAGCTTCGAAATTTCACACTTTATATCTATGAAACTCAGCCTTCCCTAAACACATTAATGTCGACATTTAATATTTCTTTTCAGATTACATATTTTATCAATTTTCCGCATAATTATAGAGTTCTTGTTTATTGTTGGTAAAAGTTTGACAGGTGGTAATATTATGCGGTATGAATCGAACTGATTCGGACAATCCGTGCTGCGCGGAAAACAATTCTGTTATGTAAGAGATTTTGTTGGTGAAATATTCAAGCAAACTTTTTAAAGTTTTTAAGAGTCAACGCACATAACATCTTAAAACATGTTAAGTTTCCAAACAATAAATTCTCATTGTGTTCAGTCCTATAGTATATTATTTAAACAGGAAGTGTTCGAAACGATTCATACGGAAAATATCGTTTCTAGTGTCACTTTCATCTCGTAGCACTCTTCCATTTTATTAACACCACCTGTTCTGGTCTTCATTACTAATTCAAAGTAAATAGCACAAATAAACGCTGTAACTACATTTCTTCCATATTCGTATATAAACTTGCTTTCTGTGTTCCTACAAACAAAGAAAGAATTATTTCAGTTTATTTTCCATGCCTCTATGGCTTAGTTATGTGCATTGCGATAACTTACCCATTTATTTCAAACGTGTGTATAATATTTTCCAAGGCAAAGAGAGAATGAATAAAATATAAATACAAAGTAAAACAAAGAAGAACCTTAAACGAAGACAGGAGAAATAATCCTCTCTTTCAAATTTATAATCAAAGTTATCTTAAGTAAATATTTTTTCTCATATCTAGTTTTCTATTTTTCCTTCATTGAAATTATAAATTCATCGCCGTGTAGAACATACCAAAGATCATTCAGATCATTCAGGGAACAAATGTATAGTCAATTTTCTTGACAAGTGCTTTATTAGAGTCAAACAATGTCATCACATATGAATTTTCTAGCGCATAATTTATGTACATATTTCAAACTTGTTCATGACTAATTCCTTCATGTTCTGCATATCCAAACAAATATTGCCTGTCAACGAATTAGGTTTTACTGTGTTATCAATGTAACAGTCATGCAAACTTGTTTTATGAGACATTCAGCACTACATTAATAAGCTTCAAAGAAAGCAATCTGACATATTTATTGTATAATTTTAACCAGGTTCTATTCCATTTTTATCAAAATAACAGTTCTCTGTTTTTCCATATTGAATGTAGATAAATTCATATTTTACCCTACGTTTGTACGTACCGTTGCTACGCATGTGACGTAACTCCAACTGTTCTTTACACAAAACATGCCGCTCGGACACGCTGATGGCACTGATATAAAAACTACGATATTTTAAATCTTAGAATAAATGTTCAATATAGAGCCGACATGGGTGGCAGAAAGACTAATACTGGTATGGGAAGTTTTTGACCTAGTTTACAATCTCACTTTTAACTGCCCACACGTAATACTCAGACGATTTAAATATTGCACAGGCTGGATGTATCATACATAATGATCTTGACAATAGATTGTAATAAAGCAGCTAGACATACAACTGTGTTACGAAACACGTACACCTAACATTTTGGTAGCTGATTGCATTCGCAATGTTCGTGGTAGACTGTCATTCCTGATTACAGATCTCGCTCTTACATACGATAAATCTCCCTAACATATGAACAGTTTTTTTGACAAAATTTGAAATCAAAAGAGTTGTTATACATGAATTGTTAAATGTCTGTTGATAACCATCATCGCTGGCCAAAGTCGACGATCCTCCACGTTCCAGAACTTACAACTAGCCAAAACTGTGCTTTTAAGCAGTGCCCTGATGCCTATCAAAGCTTTACTTTAAATCATTTATCAGCTGTCAGGTATGGTGACTTTCATTATCTCAACTTGTCTTTACTCGAAATGTTTGTGTTTGAAAAGTTTCCGTGTGACATTTCTTCAAGAGGCCGCTACATTTCATCCCATGTGTCTAAGTGAATATCCCAAGCAAAGCACTTGGTTCAGTTGATTTCAGCTGCCTCTGATCTTATAGCAAATCGTTCATACTTCTTCGACTTCCAATCATCAATATTTGGCAACGAGGATGGGCGAACCTTTTATGGTAAACATGTTACTTCAGTTCATCAGTGTTAAGTAGGGGATATATTTTTGACAAACTAATAGGAAGCGTCAATTGTCGACACATTTTGTATACTTCAAAGGTTATTTCAGCATTCTTTATGAATGTTAAACAATTCTCTTAGTGCGATATTTTGTGTTTTGATGAGACTCTTACAAGATTCTAATTTTATGTACACTATATTTCAGGATAATAAGAATTAGTTTCGCTGATTAAGAAGTTTACAATATATAGTTATGTCTTATTCCTTACTTGCAAGCAACACATTAGCTTGTATACAATCCCTAAAAATGTTTAAGTATGAAGTAAGTGATATGTGTGAATTTAAAGATGTTTGAACCCTGTCCAAGCACCAAATGTTCTTATTTGTTGGATTGTCGTAACCACGTCTACTCCATCATATATATAAATTGTAGAAGAATTTTGTTCATATGAGTGGCTAAACAAATTCCAGGAAATTCCTTTGTCAAAGGAAATCAGCGTGATGCAGCAGAATTATTTAACGAAAGCAAGTTTCTAAATAAGCTGGGATTTTATAGTTCTCCAGGACTGTACGTTGGTGTCGCGATTTCCTGCTTTTCAATCATAGCGTAGGTATGGGAAGTAAATAGAACACCATTATTATTTTTCCATTTAACGAGTTTTGGCTCCTAGATTTTGAACCCACGACTTTCAGATAAGTATAGCATGGATCTTGTAGTAATATGTAAACAAGTTAAGAAAAGATGAATAGAATTTTATATCTAACTCAAACTAGACAAATCTGTACACGCCAAATGAAATTCTGATTGAGAGAATGCTGGATAATGCTCGACCAAGGGCAATTAGGAAATCTGTCACAACGACTAAACACAAAACAATACCGTGATGTTAAATAGCAGTGGATGTGTTTAAAGTGGAAACATATCTTCGTGATTTCAAATGGATAACGCAGTTTAAATAGCTTTCTTAAAATAGGTTTCAAAATTTCTTCCATTTTACGCATAAGGAATTAAATATTTTGTCCCAAACATATAGATCTTTTAATATTTCCTTTCAAAGTTTTTTATTGCTTATCTATTTTCAAGCAATAGAATATATTTCTCGTTCTCGAATTTATATTATATGGTATGAATCAAATCAATTACGACTGCGCGGAGGACACTGAAATAATGTGAGAAATTATGGTATTGATATTTGACACATATGAAAGCTCTCTTAAGTTTCCGAACAAATAACATTTTGATATGTTCAGCGTTATACTATACTATTTAAACATGAAATGTCCAAAACGATTCTCCCGAAAATTACCGTTTCTTGTGTCACTTTCATATCATCGCAATTATCCATTTTAAAAACACTAACTGTTCTAGTCATCAATAATAATTCAAAGCAAATAACACAAATACACGCTGCAACTACTTTTGTTTGTTACTAAATAAATTTTATGATTCTACACGTGTCAGTTTGTTCCATGTTAATATCTCAAATTCCTTACTATATTCCTGCCAACATATAAAACCTACTTCAGTTTATTTTTCATGTTTCTGTGAGTTAAACATGTTCATTGCAATAAAATACCCATTTATGTCAAGAAAATTATATATAAATGCAAATTATAACATGCAAGAACATTAAACGAGTATAGAAAAATAGGTCTTCCATATCAGATTTACAGTTTTATTGCTCTCATTGAAGCACGCACTAATTTTTGTAATAAAATTATCTGAAGTACTTAATATTCCTCATTTCTAATTATCTATTTTTCTTTCACTGAAATTATAAATTCCTCACCTTGTAGAACATACAAATGACCACTCAGGGAACATATGTAAAGTCAGTCAATTTTCTTGACGAGCCTTTAATTAGGCCAGCTCTCTTGTTGACGAGAGCCATAGACACTGTCATTACATTTGAATATTCAAGCGTATAATTTAGTTATTTGTTTCAAACCTTTTAAACACTAATACCTTCATGTTCTGCAAATCCAATCAAATATTGCCTGTTAACATATTAGGTTTACAGTGTTATCAATGTAACAGCGTCATACAAGTTCGTTTTATGAGACAATCAGCACCAAATAAATGAACTTTAAAGAATGCAGTCTGATATATTCATTGTATAATTTTAACCAGATTCCATTCCAGTTGCATCAAAATAACAGTTCTCTGCGTTCCCATATTGAATGAAGATAAATTCATATTGTTCGTACCGTTGCTACCCATATGACTGTATCTTACTTGTGAATTTAATATGAGCATTCCAATCTTTGTGTAATGCCATTTTGTTACAATATTTACAAATGTCCACAGATAATGTTAGCTTTCTGACATGAAGCCAAGGTTGTGACAGAACAGCTGCCCATACGTAATACTCAGACGATTTAACTATTGCACGTGTCACACATAATGCTCTTCAAAATATATTGTAATAAAGCAGATAGACATACAGACATTCAACTCTGTTGGAAACGTGTACACCCAAAAATGTCGGTAGCGGGTTGCGTTCGTTATGTTTCTAGGTAGACTGTACCTTCAGGTGATGAATCTAGCTATTACATAAGACCTCCACCAAAAATATGAACAGGTTTGTTTACAAAATCTAAAATCGTAAGGCTAGTTATACAAAAATAGTAAGTGTCTGTTGATGAACATTATTGCCAGACAAGGTCGTCGATCCTCGTTTCTAGTAGATACAGCTGGCCAAATTCTAATAGACACAGCTAGCCGAATTCTAGTAGATACGGCTAGCCAAAACGTGTTTAAAGACATGTCTTGCCTGTCAAGGATTTTAAATAACTTGTCAACTGTCAGGTACCCAATTGCCTTGAATCGCCAAACTTGAGTCTGAAAAGTTAACTTGGAGAAACAACGAATAAACGTGCGACATTTCTTAGGGAGGCTGCTACAGTTCATCATATATTTCTTTCCAAGTAAATATCCCAAACAATGTACTTGAGTCAGTTTATTTCAGCTGCCTCTGATCTTATGGTAAATTCGTCATATTTCCTCGGCTTCCTACCTATGTCAATAATATATGTTTGACAACGAGCCTTGGCTGGCGAACATGATACTTCCGTTAATCAGTATTTAAGTATCGGATATATTTTAGACAAACTAATAGGAAGCGTCAATTTTCGACATATTTTGTATATTTGAAAGGTGATTAAGCCATTATTTATGGATGTAAAACAATTATCGCAGTTGGACCTCTTGACTTTGATAGGACTCTTTGAAGACTCTAATTCTACTGTACAGTATTTTTGTAGGATAATACGAATTCTAATACTTCGGATGATCCCGACGTTTAGAATATATACTTCTGTCTTATACCCTACTTGCATCAAGAGCTTCAACCTGTACACAGTCATAAAACTTTTCAAGTATGAAATCAGTGACATCCATGCATTTACAGATATGTTAGATCCCCGTCCCTCCACCAAATGTTCTTATCGATTGAATTGTCCTTTCCTCGTCCATCCATTCCATGAGACTTTTAAATTTTTAAAGATTTTTGTTTACTTAGTGGCTGAAAACATTCCAGGAAATTCCTCTGTCAATATGCCCTTGGAGCGAGGCAGCACGATATATTCCAAGCAGCATACTTATTTCGCAAAGGTAAGTTTCTAAACATGGTACGAATTTACATTTCTCCAAGATTTGACGTTGGTGTAGGGATTTTATATTTCCCATCATAGGGAATGTAAGGGACGTAACTATGAAAATCATTATTATATTCCATCTCAAAGAGTTTTAACCCCTAAATTTTGAAATGCGACCCTCAGCTGAGTATAGCGTGCACCTTTTTTGTGATAATATGGAAACAAATAAAAGAAGACAAGGAAATGTATGTCTCATTTAATCAGGACGAAACTGTAGACGACAAATGAAAATCTGCTTGATAGAATGGATGATAATTCTCAACCAAATACAATTAGGTCCTCTATCACAAAGACTAAACACAAATGAGGACAGATAGCAGTGTGAGAGTGTTTAAAATGGAAACTTATTTTCTTATTTTCAAATTTCAATGGACGAAATAGATTTATTAAAAGTAGCTTCGGAAATTTTCACATTTTATGAACATGAAATTAAACATTCTGTCCAAAAATTATCCACATTCTAATACTTCCATTCCCATGATCATATTTTATAAATTTTCAGCCAAGAGAACAAGTTTCTTTTTCTAGTATCAAAATTGTATGGTAGGAATCAATGAGGACAATGAAATGATGCAACAAAGTATGTTCGTGAAATCTTCAAGTAGTCTTTTTATGTTTTTAATATTTAAAACATATAAAGTCTCTCTGAAAACGTATTAAGTGCCATGCAGATTTAGTGCTCGATGTGTTCAATGATACAGTACATTAGTTACACAGGAACCGGACAAAACAATTCTTAGGAAAATTTCTGTGTTTTTCGTGTCAGTTTCGAGTCATAGGAAATTAACAATTTTAATAAATACTGCCTTTTCTGTTCTTAGTCACTAATTCAAAACAAGCAAAAGAATAAAAAGATTAAACTCTGCAGCGAGTTTTGTTTTTTTACCAAATATAATGTATGCTTTCACAACTTTCAGCGTGTTCCATGTTGACATCTCAAATTGTTTTTTGTATATCTCCATTTAAAGAAACCTCAATTTCGATTTATTTTCAATGATTCTGTTGGTTAAAGATGTTCGTTACGATATGAAGACCACTTTATTTCACTATGGTTCATAATATTCTCCATGGAGATGTACAGACCTAGAGATAAAGAAAACAAGGCTAGAAATATACGTCTTCCATGCCATCAATCAAGTTTAAACTTTTTCTTTGAGGCAACGCTAATTCTAAAAATAGAAATTATCTGAAGTAAACAGATTTTATTCTTTTAATTATATTCTTTAATTAATTGAAATTTTTTACTTTATCACATTTTAGAACGTACAAATAAAATTTCAGGGAACAGATGCAAAGTCAATTCATTTTCATGATGAATAAGTCAAGTTCTCCTGCTGACAAGTGCTAAAGACAAAGTCACCAAATCATAATTCAAGAGCATAATTTATGCATATATTTCAATTCTTGTTTCGTGACTAATACCTTCATGATGTGCAAACTCAAACAAACATCGCCTGTCAAGTAATTAGGTTTAATGTGTTATCAATGTCTCAGTCATACAAGCTTGTGTTATGAGGCAATGAGCACCACATGAATAAGTTTTAAAGTATGCAAGCTGACAACATTAGCATAAAATTTTGAACAAGTCCCATTCCATTTGGATTAAAATAACTATACTTTATTATAACTCATAATAAATGCAGATAGCTTCATATTTGTTACCCGTCTGACGTGGGATCACTGTTCTTTACAGGAAACATGCCATACAGACATACTGATGGCAGTGAAATCAAAACTACAATAATTTGTACTTTAGAATTAATTTTCTATGCAATGCCGATATCGGCGGCAGAACGACGAATGCGGTTGGTACAGAGTACATTGGTTATTGAACGAGTGGTCATCTTGGCTTAAAGTACATTGAAAAAAAAACCATTTAAATCAATCTCAAATAATGGTAGAACATTCCCTTGAAAGAATAGAGTCGTGCGTTTTGTACATTCAAGAGGAAAGGATACCTTACAATGGCGCTAAGACATGAATACTAGAAGAAACGAGATGCGTCATTGACAAAATGAGAAAGGACATTAGCATTCCCATTGATCGTTCCCAAAATTAATTAAATAATAGGTACATTCCAAGGAAAATAAAGATTTTCAAAACTATGCTTCCTAACGTTGGAAAAAGATCTAACACCCTTTAATCATTTTACGTTAGTGCTGAGATTTTTCACTTTTCCAGCATTGTTTATGTACGTGGGTAACTCAAAATCATTATTATTTCCATTTCAATGCGCATTAAAGCATATACCAGGTATGTTTCTTGCCAGTAGGTACAGAAATAAAAGAAAAAAAGTAAAATGAACATTTTGTATTATTTATTTGTTTGTTAAAACTGTGCAGCAAAATTAAAACCTGATTCAGTAGAATTAAAGATTCTATTCAACCGAAAGAAATTAATGAATCCATCACTTAATCAAAGCAATAGCTGCATGGCAGAGCACATCGTACCTGTTTCAACAAGGCAATGTTTCGATAATGGAGATCAGTGTATGTGCATTAGCCAGACAATGACTCTATGACAGGGAGCAGCGTGTGTGCGTGTGTGTGTGTGTGTGTGTGTGTGTGTGTGTGTGTGTGTGTGTGTGTGTGTGTGTGTGTGTGTCTTTTAGCAAGGCAATGGATTGATGAAAGAGAGCAGTGTGTTTCAACAAGACAATAGCTCGATGACAGAAAGCAATGTGTGTGTGTGTGTGTGTGTGTGTGTGTGTGTGTGTGTGTGTGTGTGTGTGTGTGTGTGTGTGTGTGTGTGTGTTTCAACAAGGCAATAGCTCGATGACAGAGAGCAGTGTTAGTGTTTCAACAAGACAATAGCTGGATGACAGATAACTCTTGTGTGTGTGTGTGTGTGTGTGTGTGTGTGTGTGTGTGTGTGTGTGTGTTTCAAATGAATACATATTATCTTCATTTCGAATTTCAGTTTAGGAATTAGTTTTAAACACTCTCCGTTACAACAATTTAGAATATTCCCATAGCCTATGGATATGAAATCGATCCTACCACCAACGAAATGCAGGAATATTTTATATTTCTTTTCAAATGATTGTAGTTTCTAATTCTCAGCAAAAAATAAAATTGTTCTATAAATGCTTGTCAAAATGCTATTCACTGATGGATGGTGTCAACGAGTGTATTTTCTTACAATTGAGACTGGGACGAAATCCATACAATTTTTAAAGAAATTATGTAAGTGAATTATTTTAGTAGTTTTACGCCATTAATCGGTACCAAAGATAAATTTGGAAACAAAATAAAATTTGATGTGTTTAAAGGTGTTTCACATTATTTAGAAAAGAAAAGTGCAAACCTACATATATGGGAAAATTACCGTGTTTCTTGTGTCAGTTTCTTGTCACAGCAATTAATAATTTTAATACAATTACGTGTTTATTTTGGTCACTCATCTCAGTTTGTTGTCACTGCATATAATAATTTTAATACAATGGACTATTTCATTCTTTGTATAATACTTCGAAACGGGCAGACACAAATGGACACCTAGTGTGGGATTGAGGTGTATTAAAGACACTTGCATATTTTCAAATCTCTTCCATGTTGTCATTTACAATTGCTGTATGTATTATTACCAACAAAGCTAATTATATTTCAGTTGTTTTAATACATAATAAGGACTCATCTTGTTCAAATATAGCTCATAGTATTCTCCACACTGATGGCAAAACGTATAAATAGACCATAAAGTTAAATTAAATAAGAAAATATTCAAAGAGGAGAAAATGCTTGCATCTTCCACTTGATGACGACGCCTTTCGGGCCGTCTGAAAAACTCACCAATTGTTACAGTATAAATGATATGTGAAAAACTTATCTTTTAAGTCTGAATTATATATTGATAATTAATTAATTAAAATGATTGATTTTTTTTTTTCTTTGCTTTTTGGAGTGTACAATGATCTTTCAGTCACTAAATGTAAAGCGAGATAATTTTCATGATGAGCCCTGAATTAGCAGTTATCTGACTGACAAGAGCAAAGAAAATGTCATCACATCTGGAGCTTTGAAGAGTGTTTTAATGGGCATATTTCAGTTCTTCTTTATGATAAATTCCTATACTGCAAATGTGCATGCAAAACAAGCATAACCTGCACGCTGATTAGGATTTTTGTGATATGAATGTCACAGAGTGATTTATTCTTTTCTGTGACACAATCCCGATAAAACAAAGATTGTGGTCTGACATCGTATTATTTATATCTTTATTATGTATTTTAAGTCATTCATTTTCAATGTATATAACAATCTCTGCAAGCATGTACCGTTCTAACTATATGTGTTTGCAGAAAACATGTGTGCGGAGACACTAAAGGAAGAGAAAATAAAATTAGTTCGATGAAATTTTAAGAGTTTCCAGATCAGTATCAAAATGTATTCAACTTCATCATTCATATCAAATGTCTATTTTTTGGTTAATGTTATTGATAATAACTCTTTGTGAAAACATTATACTTACCTGCAATGTTAAATAAGGGAAACCCTCTATTAAATGTTACCTTCATGTCCTAACATACTCTTTGACCTTGTGTTACTTGATAATAGCTTCATTTGTTTCTTTATAATTAATTAATGAGGCAAAATTTTAGGCAAAGAAGAGTGTTTTCAGATTTTTGGGGATCCTATGCAAGGAAACAATCTCTCACCCTCTTTCTCTCGCTCTCCATTTGCGCTTAAACCATCTCAAAGTAAGGCTTATGCCAAAAATTGTTGCTGAAATTTATTTCTAGATCATGTATCCACGTTTAGAAGAATCAGTAGACTGAATCAAATACTCTAGAAATTCAATTTAGAACGAGCAGTACGTTATGCAGGCCCCTCCATCGTCTTATCAAAGCATATCTTCCTGCTTAGCACTAAGAGATGTCTTTCCACTTTTGCGATTGAAAAAGATTGGCATTCTTTTATTTTATTATCTTTCCCCTGTCTTCCCTTTGTTTGTGTTTGTGATAAAAACAAATAAATATGCTAATGAAAATGTTGGAAAAAGAATTCTGTCGGAGTAGCTTTATTCTTTGTTTTGTCACATTTCTTTTTGAGTTTTCTAGGCCCCGGTTTTGTTCCTGAAAACTTGGCTTTGTACTCCCCTCTCCTCGGGCATAAAGTTCTGATGGGTTCGTTTCCTTCTCTTTTATTTCCCTTTTGTTCTGTTTATATACATTTAAAGTGACCTTTGTCAAAGTCTTACTATTTTGTCCTCTTGTCTTGTGAATACGTGTTTGCTTTGTTCTTTGTGTATCCCCTTTTTATTTTTGGCTTATCAAGATCATATTCTTAGAGTTTTGTCTATCTGTGTTCATTAAATAAAGTGTTTGAAAAAAATGTTCGAGATAATTATATTGAAAAAGTATAAATAAAGTGTTTAATTGGCTGTAGTTTTGTTCAATGGGTGTATGTGTTTTAAGTTCCCTCTCTTCCCTAATGAAGAAATCTCTATAGTATATTAGGTTGTCATTTTGTTTTGCATAACTTGTTTTATAAAAATGACTGAAATCATTCTAGGTGCGGACGTGATGAAAAACACCTGGCCTGGTATATATCAAGTCTTATAAAGTTGAAGTGTTGTTGAGCTGTCGTATACATAGCTTGTTCCAAAAAGTAGATTGAAATCTGTTTCAGCGCGGACGTGATGAAAAACATCGACTTGGTGGATCACCTTTGTACATTTTGTTGCGGATATTGGATAAGCTTCATATCAAATATGTGGTATCTGTAGTTTTTGCACGTTCATCTTTCTCTGTATATTGCGTAAATCGGAAAGAAAAACTAGACAGAGTAAAAAAAAGTATTACATGTTAATATTGGAAAACGAGTGTAGATTAATAGTAAACATGAAGGATTTGTGGGGCATTGTCATTTGCTATATTGTTAGTGGTTGCTTAGAAAGTTTATGATTCAGAGTGTGTCAAAAATGGAACAAAATTTCTTGCATTTGGAGAGCACGAGCACAGAGGCTCCTTTCATAGGTTACTCCAAGCAAAGTTTTAATGCTTCTTCTTATTCGTACACAGATTTATATCGTTCAATCAATACTTTATGAGCGTTTCTGTTTTCCATATTCATAAATGGAAGCAACTACATCTTTTTGGCTGTTTTATTACAGGTTTTGGACCACGAAAACCTTTATCGCTAGAAATGACCGTTTCAAGAAAACACTTCTTTAGTAATAAGTGTTCTTTTTGCTCTAGAATGACGTCAAACATAACTAAGAAAACACACACACACACACACACACACACACACACACACACACACACACACACACACACACAGTCTGAATCAAGGGAGGTAATACAATCGGTGATTTTGGATAGTCTTATTTTTTTATAAAACTTGTATCTCCTAATTTCAGGCATTGACCGAGTAAATTGCACCAAACTAGCGGGTTATTAATTCGCACATAGTGTTCTCCGTAAAGCAATTATAATTAATTTGCTAATTAAGGATTTACTTCATTCTTTCCTGTAATTCAACTAATCCAATAAATATTTAGCAATCATAAAATGATTCACATCCAATAAACGGTTTACCTCAAACAAAACAGTAATTAGGTATAAATATGTCCTACTGCAACTCAATATTGAGGTTTCCTTTACCAATAACAAAAATTATTGGAAGAGAGAATACAAGACAAATTTTAAAATGTAGTGCATAGTTCATAATTTTTAATAGGAGATGAATCAATAGATGTGCAATGTTTGTTTTCACATCTTTATGTTTTTACTATTTATAATTGTACTTGACAAGTCATCAAATACATAGTATTTAAGGTAAATAGATAAATATGTATGTTAATGTATTTGTATTTATTTGTATTTCTTATTCGCAAGTGATTCACACAAATGACCAGAACTATTTAAATCAATACAAGCTTTTAGTATTTATGGTACATTTTTAAAAATATTCACATGCAAGAAACTTGTAATCGTAACAAAGGACACAACAGAAATAAAATATAATTTTAGGTAAATATAGTAAAGTATATAAATTGTCATTGACAAGCAACTTGTCAGTCTGTATTAGATATCAAGGAAAGAAGAATGGGCTGTCGAAATTATTGCAGATAAATATTATCAAATGATTTAATGCGAAATTCGTTTAATAAATTGAATCATAAAAATTACATTGAGTGTGTTGTTATTTTCTGATCTTAAGCCATGTACAATCTATAATGTTCTACTCAGTGCAAGATATACACGTGTAGGCATAACAACGATAGGATGTGTAAATATAAATATCTATTATATCAGAATAACTGTGACAAAGTCAGGAAGTACATTATTAGATGAAGAAATGTTTGAATTGCAGATGAAGAATGAGACTGACCTAATGTCCTGCGTGTTGCAGTTTTCGCGTTCAATACAAATTCCAGCACTTAGAAATGTCTCCTAAATACAGTTATTGTGTTACTTACGAAAAGGAGGATTTATACATGACAGATAAAGGGAGAATGGAGGATTTATACACGACAAATAAAAGGAGAGAGAGAGAGAGAGAGAGAGAGAGAGAGAGAGAGAGAGAGATCAAAAGAAAATATGTACAAGCCAAAACATTGTTATGTGTATTTAATTTGTTTTGTTGGTTGGCATTTCTCCATGATTATATGTTATATGTATTTGTATTTTGTAACTGACCTTAGTCCAAAATTAAGTTAATAGTCTACCTGACCAGTGACATTTACTTTGTAAACCACATAGCTAATATTTCTTTATGATCATAGATTAAATAATCAGGTCATTATTAATGGAGGTGATCGCTCCGGTGGTCCAAGTGGCTAGAGCGTCCGCCCCGGATGCGGGAGGTCGCATGTTCGAACCCCGGTCGAGTCATACCAAAGACTTATAAATATGGTACTAGCAACTGCCTCGATTGGCGCTCAGCAATTAGAGGTTAGTGTTGTGACTGGTCGGCCTGGTATCGGGATAATGTGACTGGGTGGGACATGATGCTACGTGTCTGCGGCATGATGCCCAAGTCCTAGCATCACTATCAACTGCTACACTGCAGATATGCTAGTGATATGACTGAAAAATTGCTAAAGCTAAGTTTAAAATACAAATCACACACTTACACATACACACACATTAATGGAGGTAAACATGTTTACATCTATCTCAATGTTTGACAACAGTTGTAGTCAAGTTTGAATATTTTAGAAAGGAGACTGACCTACATCTTAGGTCTATTATTGTGTCTTATCCTTTTATATCAATGTTGTTTACTTGAACATTTATTAATTCCTAACATAATATCCGAAGCTGATTCAGTGTTATGGTCGTGTTACATTTGAAGTTTGGGTGGATTTATTGATTTAAATTATTTACTGGATATAAAAATTCTCAGTAATATCATTAATTTGGATTTATAGTGAATTCAGTCAAGGACATTTTGGAGTATATTATTGTGATACATCATAAGACTGTTAACGCATCGCCACATTTCAGGCCACTGGCATATTAGCACATTCGAGACTACAGGAACATCAGCATCTTTAATATTATAATTTGCATGGAACACTACTAGAATTTATTTGGAACACTATACACTTGGAATTGTGATTGAATGTTTAGGACTATTTGGGGTTTAATTCACAATACTGTATGTTCTTTGTGCATGTTTCACTTTGCATTCTAGGGGAATAAATCATTTGTTGAATTTTACAAAACTTGTAGGGTTACGATCTTTTCTGTTAGATAGGTTAATACCATAGAGTCGTAACATCAAACTTAAATTCGAAAATCTAACATTTAGTGAAATCTTGTTAGTGTCATTTATGTAAAATTATTTATTCATTTATTTATACTGTATGGTATTTAAACTTAAAATGAGAACAGTTTTAATAACACTTCCAAACACAACCCTATCAACAATGCAATGGTTCGACAACAGAGAATAGTGTGTGAGTGTGTGTGTGTATGTGCGTGTGTCTGTGTGTCTGTGTGTCTGTGTGTGCTTATAATGGATATCTATCATCTTGATTTCTAATTACATTGGAGGAAGTAGATTTAAACACCGTCCCTAACAAGAATTTTCAATATTCCCAGAGCTTTGGATATAAAATTGTGCATGTGTCTCTACATTTGTTTTTCATTGGGCGTTTCTGTTCTTCACATTATACTTGCCTAATTTTATCGTATCCTGAATATGGGTGTGTCATTACATTTACATTATACTTGCCTAATTTTATCGTATCCTGAATATGGGTGTGTCATTACATTTACATTATACTTGCCTAATTTTATTGTATCCTGAATATGGGTGTGTCATTACATTTACATTATACTTGCCTAATTTTATCGTATCCTGAATATGGGTCTGTCATTACATTTACATTATACTTGCCTAATTTTATCGTATCCTGAATATGGGTGTGTCATTACATTTACATTATACTTGCCTAATTTTATCGTATCCTGAATATGGGTGTGTCATTACATTTACATTATACTTGCCTAATTTTATCGTATCCTGAATATGGGTGTGTCATTACATTTACATTATACTTACCTAATTTTATCGTATCCTGAATATGGGTGTGTCATTACATTTACATTATACTTGCCTAATTTTATCGTATCCTGAATATGGGTGTGTCATTACATTTACATTATACTTGCCTAATTTTATCGTATCCTGAATATGGGTGTGTCATTACATTTACATTATACTTCAGCTCTAGATTACATATCCAAGTGCATGGACGGCACATAATTGTGTAAAATAAGCACATTCATTGTCAAGAATATCTATGTAAATAGGATTTGTCACGACCAGTTAATGAATACTTGACATTATTATTTCGTTTAAAATAACTCGGTAAAGATTTAACGACCGTGTAGAGCTATAAACAAAGAATCTATCAAATTTAGTACAACTGTGCTAATCAAATATGCTAATTACCTTAAGTCATATGACCTTTTCTGCCGCTTGAAGCTTGATAATGTAAATTCAAAACCATAAATACACATTTGCGATGTGGTGATTTTGACAAGTAGGCCATGCTGCCACAGGTTTTCTGTGACAAGGCTCTTCAGTTTCGTCACCAAATATATTCCATTTGCATTATGTAAGTAAACCCATAAACTGGAAAACAGTGATATTTCAATTGATTTGGCTGCAATAATGAATGATAAGGCATTTTATTATGGGGAACACCAGTAGGGTTATCATTAATGGTGTTGTATGCAGTCTTCTGCCCGCTTTAAATTTTATTTAATACTTTACATCGTTTAATGACGATTCTAATACCTACGTGTATAGTTGTAAATATTATAATGACTACCAGCGGGATTCGTTCCAAACACATGGCTCAACGTCCGTGAAAGATAAGTTGTGCCTATTTTCTCCTTTACCCTTTACGAGATGGCAACGTTATACCACATGAAACACTACACTCACTCTGGTCTCCGAAATTTCAACGAACAATACTTTGTAGTTTTGAAATTACTCTGACTAATATGTTTGGGTTTTTTTGCCTCAGCCCACACGGACGATCTTAATATACAGCATCCGAGTCTGAACTTGGCTTGATTCATCGCAGTGTCTCAGTTTGATGTTCTAAATAGTCAGTCGGAAATTGACTTGATTCACGGAAATTTATCGGTTGGAGTTTGTTTTGTTTTTTGTTTTTTTGTTTTTTTGTTTTTTTTTTTTTGTTTTTTTTTTTCTTTTTTTGGATGTACTGAATATTCGGTCTGAAATTGAACTGATTCATACTTGTGTTTCAGTCTGACGTATTAAACTATACCAGGTCTCGAATATATTTGATTAGATGTACTAAATTAAATGGGCATCAAATACTGACTGGAGGGTTATACAGACCACCTAACAGTTACTCATCTGTCTGGTATCTTACTGAATTAAGTACCGAGCGAGCACAGAGCAGTTAACCAGACTATATAGTCCTCACATGCAATTTAAATTAACAATTGAAATTTCCTAATAATAAAGTACTGCAACTATGCCAGTCGTTTAATTCACAACCAATTATGCAAAACACTGTGGCAGAGTATTCTGTTGTGTATATTTAATTTGCATTGTTTGTTAGTTTTCTGTTAATTATATGCAATGGATTATATAATATAATATTTTGTAGCTGACTTTGCGCACAATCAAGTTCACTGACTACATGAGCTGAATCGTTGATTTTCTTTCTGTGAACAACTAATACATAGTTTATATTTCTTTGTGAGTGTAGGTTAAATATTATAATCATTCTCTTAGTCAGAGTCAAGGACATTATGTTTATCATGTTCCTTAGTATAACTTTAGTAACAGCTCTTCTAAGGATAACTTAGATTGTTCTAGAAATGAACTTTTGGCCCTCATTCAGGTAATTCTATTGTATCTTAGTTTTTTTATTTAAGCTTGTTTACTGGAAAAATTATTTATTTTATGCGACAACACCTGGGCAGAAATCATTTGTATTGTTGCATTCAGATTTTAGTTTCTGTTATATATTTTTATTTTCTGGAATTACAATAATAATATTCTTGGAAAGAGACATTAACTTGGAATTATAGTGAATTCAGACGAGGACTTCTTGGATTCTGTTATAATGATTCGTCAGAAGATTGTTAGCACATCATTACAATTCAGACCGTCTGTACATTAGTACATTAGAGACTGCAGGCCAATATAGGTGCATCAACAAATTCAGCGTTTGAAATACCACTAAATAACTTTATCGATTAGGAATTGTGTTAGAAATTCTATGATTATTTGGAATTTAATTCGCAGTACCGTAACTTATTTTAAAATTTTCACTTTTTATTCCAGGGAAGTTAATTATTTGTTGAATTTTACAAAACTCGTTGGTTTTTGCTCTTTAAATATTATTTATTTTAAGACCATAGAGACACAATAATATTAGACTTTGATCGATATAACACTGCTATCAGGCCCTGGGTTCTTATTTAGCATTGCTATCGTGGATCAATTTCATTCGAATGGTGTCAAATATGATTGTCCACTATATGCTACACAAAAAATTATGACTTCAGAATTAAGGTGCTTTAAAAGATGCATGAAGTTACACGATGACCCTATTAATTGTTAAATTTACTATTGTAGTTTATTTTATGGGATTAAAAACCTGATGAAAACGATATTAATGAAAGCATTGACAAATTTACAAACATAATTTTTAATGCAATTACCAGAACTGTGTGCCAAACAACTGTTACTATATGTACTGAAATAATCAACTAAGAAAGTTCATTAGATAACAACGTGACTTTACGATCGAGAATGACACAACATTGTTGATAGTATGGTCCGAAAAGAAACAGGCTTATTAGTGAAATACTTGATTCAAACTTATCTCATCAAAGACGGCTGAAATACAAAACTACTATAAAATTATATCTTCGGGTAGCCTTAAGAAATGGTGGAAATGGGACAAGTGGAGAAATAAATTTCTGATTCTATGAGAACTCTACAAGTCCTACCAAGAATACATCTCGGACATTGCTTTAAGATGAAACACGATGGAAGAGCTAGAATTGCCGACATTGCAAGCATAAACTATTTCAAAGTGTAATCTGACACTTTATTGTTAACAATCAGTCCTACACCTCTGTATAAAAATCCTGCATCAAAACTCATTTCTACCTTCTGCAGTTAATATGCGCAAAAATTTGCCAACAAAAATAATACACAAACAAAATCTATTCAAAATGGCGAAGCTTACCTGTATCAGGATTAACATGTCATTCGTTCATATTAGAACGTTGATGATCTGGTGCTTCAAACATAGTATGCGCAAATGAAAACCAAATATAGAAATTACATCATTCCAGCAGTAGGTACTGTACAATCGGGCTGTACATCGAGTGAGCTCAAAGCTGTCTAGTACAATGTCAATGATATATGCTGCAAAGGCATCGTCTTCTCTTCCCAATAAAAGAAAGAATCAGAAAACAGAAACGGAGATTTCGTGCTAATGAAAACGTCATGGTCATCTTCATAGTCAGTGCAACAATCAATCGGAGAGACGATGCCAGTGCTCATTTCAAATTATCCAATGAACACAAGCTGAATGGACACGTTTCTCGATATTGGAAAGTTAAGATTGTTCATTAGTTCATTCGTGTGCGTTTGTCTATGTCTATAAATACGTTGACGCAGTCACACTTTACTATTAAGCAACGGGTTGTGCGTGGTCAAAGATAAAGAAAAGACGGAAGTGATAGGACAGTCAGAAGAGTAGTGACAGGAAAGGCAGAAATAAGTAAAAGAGTGTCAGTGTACGTTTTCGTTCCTTCATACTCAGACCAATCCGGCTACCGTAGCGGCGATGAGATATGAAACCTCAACCGGCATAGCCCTGAGAATCACTAGGTCTTACTTGTAGCTGACTAGTTCATTAAAGTGTGATTTTGGAAAGCTCCTGTTTGTGAGATACCAAGTCAGGAGCTTCTGCAATTATTCCTGGTAATTTATTCCAAGTCCCTATTGTGCATGGGAAAAAGCTAAACTTGTAACAATTTGTCGATGCTGACTTTAATTGGAACTTTTTCCTGTAGTTTGCCCTAGTCTGGCTATATGCCAGGGTCAGGTATTTGTCCGCAGGTATGTCCACTAGATGTGGGGGGTGTGGGGTTAGCTTCCTTCTCTTTTGAAAAAAAAACAAATCTCTTTGCTTAACTAGGTTGTAAAACACAAGCAAAATATTCGAAAGCGAGCTAAATTTTATTTGATGGGTTTTTGTCATTCATTTCCCGCATCTAGCAAATGATGAAATAATTAAAGATGATTTTAATCCACAAGACGAAAAATGTATTTCTTTCTGTTGTCCGTAGGTCAGTCACATAATGTTTGACAAGATATATCGAAAAGGAAAGAAAGTATGTGAAGCCTGGTGTACTTGGAGCTAATCTGGGATTTGTCGTTAAAGAGTGAAGTTTGCAAAAGGAAAAATACCAACTGTTCACTTTCATACAGTTAGTATTGTGTCTGGCTTTAAGAGCACTTTTAACACATTATTGGCTATATCATGCCAAGGGAATGGGAGACAAGAGCCTTTCCCAAGGACACAGTAGTAAGGGAAAAGGCTGGTTCTGGCTCAAGACCCTCTCCCCACCCTCCAAACAAATATAAATTACCCTCTCGGAGACCCTAAAATCCCACCCCAAAACGATTTTTCACAAAATTAAAAGGCTGGTTCTAGCTCAAATATAATCTAAGACTTTTACTCACCCTCCAAATAAATATAAATTACTACCTGGAGACCCTCCGAAAAAAAATATAAATTACATCTGTGAGCCCTACCAGCCTTCCAAATGACTAACCTCTACCTCCTTCAAACCTCATTACCAATTATCAATGTTTTAACCGTTGATATTAGAAATATTTCATCATCATGATAATAGAGGCTAAACTTTACTTTACCGCTCACACAGCGACGACATTCGAGCAAATCCTTTATTTGCGGTTTGTTAAGAGGATTATTTTTGTCGATAAAATATACTTTTGACCGATCGAGATCGATAGTAAGTTTAGTATATTTTTGTTGACTGATCGGATCATGAAAGTTTTTAAATTCCGCTGATAACTTCTGGCTCAATTGTTCAAGGTAACTGACATACTCGCCGTCATCAGATTTGATAAGCGAAAGTTTTAGCTTGTCACGAACTGCGGTAAAACATATACCTGATGTTTCATTATTAATTTCAACTGTCAACTGTTTGCCGTCCATCATTAGATATTTGATCTTGCTATTGTAGCTATTTGTACTGTCAAATTTTCAAACATTATTTTTATTGTTTACACAAAATTTCATACCTTAGTCATCGAATATAATATCAAGTATAGATCTATCATCAAAACAATAACCAAGTGCAAATGTATCTACTCCATTTTCGCAATAACGTTTG
The DNA here is from genome assembly GCA_016617855.1 of Megalonaias nervosa. Lineage (NCBI taxonomy): Eukaryota > Metazoa > Mollusca > Bivalvia > Unionida > Unionidae > Megalonaias > Megalonaias nervosa. Next base: position 597 of record JAECUM010030815.1, on the reverse strand, counting down.
TCATCAAAATTACTCAATCCGCGTTTGATAATGACATCTGTTTCGAGTTTATGATGATTTGTTCGAATAGCCATTGCTCTTATAAAACTAACGCCGCCGTCAAGCGCATACTTGTAATCATCAAATTTCATAAACTTTTTAACAAAATCGCGAGGCAGACCTTTTGCCTTTTTCGTTATTTTATTATTATCTAGCAATACGTCGTACATTTTACTGCGCAATCCGATAAAGTATTTGATGATACTCGAGTTCATTTCATCTTTAAACTTACCAATAACCTTTTTATTTGTGTCATCATGAAATTTACTGTCACGAGGGTAATCGGAAAGATCAAACAGATGTCGATTATCATATATATCTTGATAGACGTCCTCACATTCGATTTCATACACGAGCGAGTCGGTATCAGTAAACAATAGTCTACTTGACGGCCATTGATTTTTAACAAAATTATAATGAAAATCGTACATGAGCCACTTCGATAAATCTAACACGGAGGCTCCAACATAAATCGGCTTGTTTAGTTTTATATTTGTTTTTCTTCTTTGTATCGCGACAAGATTTTCATTAAAAAATTTTCATGCTAACAAAATCATC